>JAMPIV010013879.1:0-238900 GCA_024509875.1 Oreohelix idahoensis
TTTGCGAGGCCCAGTTCGGCACTGACCGCTTTCCGTTTCCGTGTGAACCTGATCCGTGCTTCCGCTATTCCGCTGTGCCGGGTTATTTAGGATCCGGGAGAAAATTTATACGTCACGGTTGTTGTGAGTTTCGGCCCCGCCTGAACTCACTGGCCACTGCGTAGATAATCCGCCTGTTACATGCAGTGTAATCGTTGCTGGACTCGGGCTGTTTAATTTCCGTTATGGGTTTACCTGTCGCGGACTTGAATAACCCTGTATAGCTGCAGTCTATAGGGACTTTTCGCGCGCGTGTAACCCTAGTTGGTAAATAAAGCCGTTCGTTGGCCGAAGAAATGCTAGCATTTTCCTTCTGCCTCTCCACACCTACTCCGCTGTTTCGGCGGGAGCATTGATCAATCTTCAGACCTGTGCCGTCTAAAGGCGGGTCTGGAGCTTTCCTTGCCTTGCCAGTCACAACTCTGGCTTGGTCAACGGAAATGATCAAGTTGTTCTGTAATGGCCTGGGGACGGAGGCGAAGGCTCACAACAATGGCTCCTTGTACAGTAGTAAGGCAGCTTTTCTCACTGTCTTCTGCCCTGAGAAGTGTGAGAGACTCAAACGGAATACCAGGGATCCCTTCGCCTGGAACCCTGTGTCCATCATAAACGTCAACTTTGCCCTCCCCTGAGGAAGTTACTGGCGTCAGTTGAACTTTGTCCTGCAATGCGAGATCCACTTCCTGGTTGACAGGCCCCGCAGACTGCATGCAAAAGACTGGACGGTTTGAGATCCCGTTAGATCGCGAAGTGCCCGAGAAAAAACTCTCGGTATGTTTTTCCAAAGTTCCTTGGAACGGTTTGGAAAGTTTAACCCTTTTAGCAGGTGACTTATTCTTGCACCTTTTAAGCTCAGGGTGATAAGAGGAGCGGCGCCTCCATCCTACGATCGCTGAGTTGGAGGGATACGCCTCTGCATATGGTTTTTCGCTGTCCGGCCGGGAATCTTGCGAAATATAACGTGATAGGGTGTGGCTCCCTTTTCTCGACGTCACGTGTCGGTTAGGTGCTGCTCGGTCTGGAGCATGAGAGGCTCGGGGTTCGCCGCTTGCCAGACGGGAACAATCCGTATTACAATGCTTGTTAGCACCTGTCTCACCTTTGTGCAGTTTCCATGCCTGGGAACGTTGCGTAATTTTTCCCGTGGCTTTAGGTCTGCTGTCCCGACGTAAATTCTTTCCTTGTTTGGGCTTCGGATCCAAGTCCAAAGGAAAGTCAATTTTCTGGAGTTGGGGTTCGGTTTTAGCAGGCAAGTTTTCTTTTAGTATCTGTTTCCATCCTCCGAATTTGGCTATCCAGTTCATTCATTCTGATTTGGTGTAGCCTGCTCCTTTCTTGGCTTTCTCTGTCCCTTTCTTGGCGCTCTATTTCCCATTGCTTGTCCCATTCTTGTTGCTCCATTTCCAATTTCTTGTCCCGTTCTTGTCTTTGCTTTTCCCTTTGCTTCTCATCTTCTATCACTTCTTCTACATACTGTCGGGTGAATGCTTCACTCTCCCCAGTTTGTTTACAGGACCATGCCAAGATTAAACGGCTGTCAAACCAATTGTCTACCTCGTATTGATCCTGCAGGCTTACTGCAAATTCTAGAAAGGGCTGGATTTCGCTATCCTTGTACTCCATGTACTTAGCTACCTCGAGGGCAATCCTATGCACTTTATCTAGATCGGCCATTATATCAGGGTGAGCAAACACTATAGAAGAATAGAACCTAGAGATCTTAGTTACCTAGTGCACTAGGTGCTGATTAACTTAATAATCAATAAAATCTAGGCTAGCCTGGGAACTTTAAAAACCAAGAAAGTTTGTAGCTACTCTGATCGACAAGCAAACCCCCCAAAAACTCCAAAAAATGTAAGTGATGTAAAACTTACTATCACTTCACCCCAGTTCTGTCAGTACTAAGCTATTGAGAGGATTGGTTACTATCGTCCGAATGAACACCCTCCCTTGGTACAAATGCAAGCTAGTAACTGACTATCTGTAGCTTCTTATCTCAGATTAAAGAGCTACTCCTGAAAAAATATTAACCCTTAAAAAAAAAAAATTTTCTGACTTTTACAACAATAGTCGTCAGATTTGTCAACCAAAAACTCAGCAGTGATACCATCAACCTTTACCAGCTGTCTCATGCGTAGCATGAACAATAAATGTAACTTAATATTTATGATTGCTGTGGATAAAAAACGCTGTTCCGACTTCCACCCAAAAGAAATAGTTCGATATGTCTAGGGGAAAGAAATTCCTATAATCTGCCGAACACTAAACTCTAAGAATCAGAATAGAATCTTGTGAGAGATTCCTACCAGACTCGAGCACATATTAAATGTCGTACTGTAAGATAATGTCAGGTGTGGATTGTTCACTTTAAAACTGAATAGAGAGAGAGCAGGAGGTGCTGAGACAGACATAAGTGAGTTGAGGCTTGGAGAGAGAGATCATTTTGATAAATCTTCTTCCAGGTTGTCTCAAGTCCATCTCCTATTTACACCTTATCTAAAGTGTAATCTATAACTCTGTCAGTCCACTATCCCTTGTCGATTTCACTACTGTTGTCCAACTCGACAAATACTCTACACTCTAACTCAACCACGACAAATGGGAGCCCGTCCGAGATTCTAGAACCCATCTATACGACGACCTTTCCATCCATATTTGTATTTTTAGCTCTTTACTATAATCTCTATGTATGATAAGAGAAAAGAGAGAGAGCAGGAGATGCTTAGACAGACATAAGTGAGTTGAGGCTTGGAGAGAGAGATCATTTTGGTAAATCTTCTTCCAGGTTGTCTCAAGTCCATCTCCTATTTACACCTTTCTGTGTGTGTAATCTATAACTCTGTCAGTCCACTATCCCTTGTCGATTTCACTACAGTTGTCCAACTCGACAAATACTCTACCACTTTAACTCAACCACGACACAGTGTTCATCATCTGTTTCATTCTGTGTTACAGGATGTTGTGAGTGGAAATAAGAAAGTGAGTGAGTGAAAGAACTCAAGTGTGCTGCTAGAATAATAAGAAGAAAATGATATCACTAGATGTGATATAGAGTGTCTAAAGACCATCAGGAAGATGGATTTTTTATGTATTATTTTTCTTTCCTGGTCCACCCACATGATTATTCTCTTAAGTAAGCATGTGTCTGCCCTGATAGATAGAAAGGTTGAAGTCAGTTCTTATGCTGAAAGTTAAGAGGGGAAATTCTGAACTTGCAAATAAGTTTTTAAGAGTTTATTATTTATATTAGGGCTGTACTTGGTGTCAAATAGTGCATTCAATGAGCTATTCCTATTAGGTCAAATAGTACGCTGCAACCGAACATGATTAGTAAAATTATGTCAACTTGCGGCAGTGATAATGTAGACCTAGAAAGTGGTCTGACGTTAAGTTGCAATCGGTCCCACCCTGAATCCAACACACCATGTCTGGCATTGCATACTGTAGAGAGTTGTAGCAGCTGACTAGGCAGGCAGACGGTTCAGTCATATAAAACCAGTTGTGTAAATATCTGTGTCTGCGTATGTCATTAACACAACTCCTTACGTTGAGACTGTTGTATTGGATTAAATTGTGTCTTGTTGTTTGGTTATACTTTATATTCATTGTTCACTGAGTTTAAGAAAAAAAACTGTGTTAGTCCTTAGCAATGATCATCTTTATGGATAAGTGTAGTCCAATTTGGAAATTTTTTAGTGCATGCGAGGAAGATGATAGTAAAGCAGTGTGTTTGCTGCACAAAATGGTTATATCACATAGTGGTGTAACATCTCCACTCAACAATCACCTGTCATACAAACACCCAGAGGAGTACAAACAAGTTTTGTCTCAGCGGTCACTGACAAATGAAAAACCAGCAGCTGGAAATAGATCGTCAATTTAGGCAAAAACCCAGAAGTCGCAAACTAAGATAACAGGCAGAAAAAAGTCATGAGCAAAAACAGTGCAGATGCAATGAAAGTACATCATGCCGACCGCAGAATGATGGCACCAGACATTCAGCCATATTCCGTTGTGGGAGATGTCGATTTCAAGTCTCTGGTGGGTTTGTTGGAGGTGAGGTACACAAATTTTATTTCATACTAGAAATTGAACCATGAAATTTTTTTCTGAGAATATATTTCTTAACATGTACAGTTCCATTAGGGCTCATATCCAGTCACAGATTGATGAAGTGAAATCCCATCTATCTGACAACAGATACATGCTCAACATACCACAGATTTTTTCATCAGCCTTACAGCACACTGGATTAATGAGAGTTTTGAGCTAACAAAAGCAGTCATTGCGAACATTTTAAGGAAAACATAAGGGATTACATTTGGCTGAAACTCTGATAGAAAATGTTGACCAAATGGAAAATTGATTACAACTAAGTACATGTTGTATTGCCTGATAATGGTGCAAATATGGTGAAGCAAACTTGCCAAATGTTAGCTACTTAAGTAATACATTGCAGCTTGTTATTCAAGATGCCATTCTATGTCAGCCATCTATAGCACAGCTTATAACTTTTGCCCGCAGAATTGTTGAACACTTTAAACATTCTTTAGCAGCTACTTGTCGCCTTCATGAGATACAAGAACTGGGATTGTCTGAACATCAGCTATGTCAAGACGTTGTGACTCATTGGAATCCAACGTTTTTACATGTTGGATCATCTTGCGGAACAGAAAACATAGAAGCTGGTGATCATGACAGCAAAAACCTGAATTTTATAACAAAGCAGTGGAATCTGGTGTCTCACGTTGTGACATTACCGAAGCCCTTTGAACAACTGACTCTGACATCAGCAGCACAAATGTATATTTTGTCATTGGTGTTGCCAGCCATTCAAGCTATCTTGCTGTATTTGCAGTGGGACATATGTGATGATGGAATCAAGAAGACGGTTGCAGAAATTATATCAGCGTTGAAGCACAGGCTTTCAGGTTTGTTTGATCATGAACTCTTTGTTGTTTCTGCAGGGCTAGATCGATGTTTTAAACTTAACTGAAGTCCAAAAAATTAAAGGCAGGTCGGAAATAGTAGCAGCTGTATCGTCATTATGTCAATCTCAAGACTTCAAAATACTGTCAATGTCAACAGTATGCAAGTGAAATCTGAAAATCCACCCAGTAAGAAAAGTAGGATCGCATCAGATGGTTTTTGGGAATCATGTGATTCGGTGCAAACATGCAACAACCAGCCAGAAACCAGTACCTCAAACCTTATTGAAGATCAGCTGAACAAATTTCTGCATGAGCTACGTGTGCTGAGGGATATTGATCCATTTACAGGTGGCAGACCAATGCTGGCATGTTTCCTGTTCTCTGCTCTTGTGCACAACGATTTCTTGCGGCGCCTCCAAGAAGGGTCCCAACTGAACATCTGTTCAGCACTGTGTAGAAGTGTACACCATGCTCCTCCCGCCGCTTTAAAAATATATGTTACAATTTACACTTATTAACACCAGTTAGTTTTTTTATTTTTAACACACGCATGTGGAGAGGTTAGTGCAGTAGAAACAGATCACTATGACCCCGCTATCTGTCAGCAGTGTTTAATAAAAAAGCCGCACTCAGTGACTGCAATAGTTTCAAATGGCAGCGATTCTCAAAATATAGAAGTAAAGCCCTTAAATAAGTTAGATGCTAGTGGCTGCAGTAACTTTAGAACCATTCTTCAATTGTAAAAACAGGTTGAGTCAGATTTGTTTTGTTCAGCAGAGATGATAGAAATTATGGATTTCTGACTCTTTCCCATGAAACAGCAGACAAAAACAGGGGCAGGGTGCAAAAATTAAGAGGTGCAAAATACTATAATTAGCACGGTCAAGTTCAGTTATAGATATAGGCTGTTAGAGATAAAATGTAGATTAGTTAGGCAGTTAGAGTTAGAGTTAGAGAAGAGAACTAAAAATTTTGGAAGTTTGTTATAGATCCATGTACTAGATTAGCTAGTGCATTGGGCAAATGATAAGTTTAGAAAAATGTTAGATTTTTTTAATAGGAAGTATTTTTGTTGTAGAAAATAGCTATAATGATAGTAACTATTGAGAAGAGAATTTCTAGAAAATATCAGCCAGAGATTACAACAAAGTAAGAAAGAGAGATAGTAGTTCTCAGGCTGTTAACCAATGATCTTTATCCGCTAAAGTGAATGGGATTCACAAATGGCTTGTGGGCCAGTTTTAAGGATATGATTATTTATGCATGTTGACCCTACAGAATATATTGACTATTTTTATCTTCACATCATTGGGTGAGCGATTGCAGTGAAGCAATAGTCTGGGATCCTGCAGAATGGCAGGCAATAATTAAATAAATAGTGGTGAATTTATTTCAGGCGCTTAGCCTTTGATACTACCTGTAAGTAAACATCATGAGAACCACTGACTCAATACACGATTATAGTTACGGTAAAGCCTAAGAAGAAATATTATTGAATATTTAGGAAGATGATATTATTGCGCTACAGGAGATTTTGAGAATTAGGGTAATTTGTGATTTGAGGAATTGTTTGAATGTAATGAAGAGAACAATGGTTGTCAGTGCAGATGGATGAGGTTCTCAACTTATTAGATGATGATAGCATTAGTAAGAGTAGTACAAAAGGAATAGAAATGAAAATGTTAATATTGCTGTACAGTGTGTGTTTTAATATTGTCATATTCATGTTTCATTTGGTGAAGGAGAGTTTAAGTAATCTTAATAAACAATATTAACTTTATAGTAGTTATTGTCAGTGAATCACTTCATTGTTGTTTAGAGATTTTGTGATTTAGTGTGGAAGATTATGTCAGTGAAACAGTTAGTTTTTGTGATGACTTCGTTAAGTGTTGTCAGTGACTATCATGCTTATGTGCTATGATCTGATGAACTGTGGTATACATAATGGAGATAGAGGCTGTTACTGCAGTAACCAGAGTAGTTATTGTGTCACACTCTCAGTTCATGCTTTTAAAGGTTCAAAATGGATGTCTGTTGCATGAATAGAAAACATTTATAGATGCCTTGAATCTTCAGAAACTGGTGTAAATCTACTGTACAAGTCATTCAGACGTATGGCATGGCAATAAGAGTGCTGACAGACTAGCTTCACGCTAGCGGGGATACTGGTCCTGCACGAGGGAGAGATACTGAAAACAGTAATGATCATCTGTTTGAAAACAACACTGCAATAGATGAATCAACAAGGCTAAAATAGCTGGAATGTGGCACCAGACATAAGACTAGCAGGTATGCATCCTACTTGTATACAATCAGGATGCTACAGTGCAGTAAGCATTCATACTTTTCAACATTTGCTTAGCACCAATGGGTTTGCCTGGATTGAATTGATGTCTATCCTGAATAACAGTCACAAAATTATTAGGAAATTGTGCTTATGTGTTTGTTACTACATTTTGCTAACAAATTTTAACTAAACATATAAGACATGTAATTCATTATTTATCTTTGCTCATTATTTTTATTATTACAGGTATTTATTCTTGTCACCTGTGCAACACTCATTTCTTCCAGCTTGATGTTCTGGATAAGCATATGCCAACAGTACACAGAGATGGATGCTGGGAGTTTGATAATAAATGCAGTGATCTTCAGAATATGTTACCACAGTACAGTGGAAATAACATGAATGAAGCAGTGAATAAGATTGGAGATGCCACTTTTACTGATGTAGCAAGAGAAGATAGCATCAACAAGAAACTCACTTGTAATGAAGCATCAGTGAACCTCATCAAAAGTCAGGAAAGGACAGCTAAAATGTTTGACAACCTGCACAGTAATACATCAGTTTGTAAAAATCAAGTCTGTAACATAAATTGTAGTAAACCATTTTCTGCCAGTGAGATAAGTGTTCAGCTGTGTGTGACTGACAGAGCTGTTGCTGCTTGCAGTGATTTAAGAACTCAGTCTCTCAAGAATATAGATAAAGACAAGTCCTACAAGTGTGACATTAATAGTACATCCTTTTCTGTGAAAGATAAACTACAGCAACATAAAAGAATACATACAGGAGAGAAGCTTTACAAGTGTGACGATTGTCGTGCAGCATTTACTCAGAGTAGTTATCTAAAAAGTCATAAAAGAATATGTACAGGAGAGAAGCCTTACAAGTGTGATGTTTGTGGTGCAGCATTTATTCTGAGCAGTAGTCTACACATTCATAATAGAATACATACAGGAGAGAAGCCTTACAAGTGTGATATTTGTGGAGAAGCATTTACTCAGAGAGGTAACCTACAAAAACATAAAAGAATACATACAGGAAATAAACCTTACAAGTGTGATGTTTGTGGAGCAGCATTTACACAAACAAATAAACTACAAATTCATAAAAGAATACATACAGGAGATAAGCCTTACATGTGTGATGTTTGTGGAGCAGCATTTACTCAGATAGGTACACTACAAAGTCATAAAAGAATACACACAGGAAATAAACCTTACAAGTGTGATGTTTGTGGAGCAGCGTTTACTCAGAACAGTAATCTACAAAGTCATAAAAGAATACATACAGGAGAGAAGCCTTACATGTGTGATGTTTGTGGAGCAGCATTTACTGAAAGTGGCAGTTTACAAAGTCATAAAAGAATACATACAGGAGAGAAGCCTTACAAGTGTGATGTTTGTGGAGCAGCAATTACTCAGAACAGTAGTCGACAAAGTCATAAGAGAATACATACAGGAGAGAAGCCTTACAAGTGTGATGTTTGTGGAGCAGCATTTATTCAGTCAAGTAAACTACAAAGTCATAAAAGAATACATACAGGAGAGAAGCCTTACAAGTGTGATGTTTGTGGAGCAGCATTTACTCAGATATGTCACTTACAAAATCGTAAAAGAATACATACAGGAGAGAAGCCTTACAGGTGTGATGATTGTTGTGCATCATTTACTCTGAGCAGGAGTCTACAAAGTCATAAAAGAATACATACAGGAGAGAAGCCTATATGTGTGGAGTAGCATTTACTCAGGTAAACTACAATTCATAAAAGAATACATACATGAGAAAAGCCTTACAAGTGTTTTGTTTGTGGAGCAGTAGTCTACAAAGTCATAAAAAATACAGGAGAGAAGCCTTACAAAAGTGATGCTTGTGGAGCAGCATTTACTCAAGCCTACAAAGTCATAAAAGAATACATACAAGAAATAAACCTCACAAGTGTTTTGTTTGCAGAGCAGCATTTACTCAGAGCAGTAGTCTACAAAAACATATAAGAATACATACAGGAGAGAGGCCTTACAAGTGTGATATTTGTGGTGCAGAATTTATTCAAATATGTCACCTACAAAATCCTAAAAGAATACATACAAGAGAGAAGCCTTACAAGTGTGATGTTTGTGGAGTAGCATCTACTCAGACAGGTGAACTACAAAGTCAACAAGAATAAATACAGGAGAGAAACCTTACAAGTGTTGTATTTGTGAAGCAGCATTTACTCAGACAGGTAACCTACAAAGTCAGAAAGAATACATACAGGAAATAAACCTTACAAGTGTTTTGTTTGTGGAGCAGCATTTACTCAGTACAGTAGTCTACAAAGTCATAAAAGAATACATACAGAAGAGAAGTCTTACAAGTGTTTTGTATTTGTGGAGCAGCATTTACTCAGAACAGTAGACTACAAAGTCATAAAAGAATACATACAGTAGAGAAGCCTTACAAGTGTGATGTTTGTGGAGTAGCATTTACTCAGACAGATAAACTACAAAGTCATAAAAGAATACATACGAGATCAAGAGAAATCGGATCCAACATGAAAATAAGAATCTTCAACTCTAATGTGAAGTCAGTACTATTATATGGCTCTGAAATTGGATAACAACAATCAAAAAGCTACAGACTTTCATAAATGGGTGCTTGCATAGAATAGAAGGATTAAAATGGTATGATAAAATTACCAATGTGGAACTGAGGACAAGAACCAGACAAGTGCCAGTGGAACTAGAGATGAGAAGAAGACAATGGCGATGGATATGACACACACTGAGGAAACCTGTTGATAGCATTACAAGCCAGTCCTTGTTCTGAAACCCCAGGGTAAGAGAGGCAGATGTAGACCAAGAAGCACATGGAGAAGAGAGCAGGAAACAGAGGTGAAAATGATGAGGAGAACGTGGAAAGAACTTGAGATGATGGCACGTGACAGGAGGACTTGGCATGTGTTTGTTGAAGGCCTATGCTCCTTTGGGAGTGGAGGGTTATGATTGAATGAATGAATTTGCTCAGATAAGTCACCTACAAAATCATAAAAGAATGCATAAGGAGAGAAGCCTTAGAAGTGTGATATTTGTGGAGCAGCATATTCTCAGAGCAGTATTCTACAAAGTCATAAAAGAATACATAGAAGAGAGAATCTTTACAAGTGTGATGTTTGTGGAACAGCAGTTACTCAGATTGGTAAACTACAAAGTCATAAAAGAATACATACAGAAGCCTTACAAGTGTGATGTTTGTGGAGCAGCATTTACTCAGACAGGCAGCCCACAAAGTCATAAAAGAATACATTCAGGAAATAAACCTTACAAGTGTGATTTCTGTGATGCAGCATTTACTCAGAGCAGTAGTCTACAAAAACATATAAGAATACATACAGGAGAGAAGCCTTAGAAGTGTGATGTTTGTGGTGCAGCATTTACTCAGAAATGTCACCTACAAAATCATAAAAGAATACATACAGGCGAGAAGCCTTACAGGTGCTTTGTTTGTGGAGCAGCATTTACTCAGAGCAGTAGTCTACAAAGTCAGAAATGAATACATACACGAGAGAAGCATTACAAGTGTGATGTTTGTGGAGTAGCATTTACTCAGACATGTAAACTACAAAGTCATAAAAGAATACATATAGGAGAGAAGCCTTACAGGTGTGATGTTTGTGGAGCATCATTTACTCAAACAGGTAACCTACAAAATCATAGAAGAATACATACAGGCGAGAAGCCTCACAAGTGTGATGATTGTGGTAGAGCATTTACTCTGAGCTGGAGTCTACAAAGTCATAAAAGAATACAGGAGAGAAGTCTGTATGTGTGGAGTAGCATTTACTCAGATAGGTACACTACAAAGTCATAAAAGAATACAATACAGGAGTTAAGCCTTACAAGTGTGATGTTTGTGGAGTAGCATTTACTCAGACAGGTGAACTACAAAGTCAAAAAGAAAAAATACAGGAAATAAATCTTACAATTGTTTTATTTGTGAAACAGCATTTACTCACACAGATAACCTACAAAGTCATAAAAGAATACATACAGCAGAGAAGCCTTACAAGTGTGATGTTTGTGGAGCAGCATTTACTCAGGTAACCTACAAAGTCATTGTCACAATTACCAGATCATTATCTAGGGCAGTGTTTCTCAACCCTGATAGGAGCAATGCCCCCTTTTGACAACTATTATAAAGCCTCCCCCCCCCCCCCTCCCCGCTCCCCCCCCCCCCCCCCCCCCCACACCCCACCCCCCCCCCCCTTAACACTACCTTCTCTTTATCATGTATACGCAAACACATACATATATTCCACCATACTTTTAAAAAAGCAATGCAGTTAATGAGTTTTTTTTTTTTTTTTTAATTTATGAAAAAAAAAAAAAAAGATATCCCGTTCAACCTCTGATGGGTTATAATTAAGATATATATTGTTTTCAATTCCAAATAATATGAACAACCGCTGATATGAGAAAATGGCATCACATTTGTCAAATCAATATAAATAGGGACAATCACAATTGTGCTTATACGTAAAATAAATAGAAAAAAAAAATCAAGAATAAACTCTGAACAAGAATAATAGTTAAAAACATAGTTATATTAAATATGTTTAAGTACGGAATTATATATACCACAAGTTCATTATCATTGAATTACAAATTGGTGGATCAAATGATATAAAATTAGTTCTTACAACTCTATAACTATCATAATCATATCATTTTAACAGCGCATAAATGACTGCATTCAAATCTGAATATTTAAGCCTCTCCTTATGTAACCACTTTAAAAATTGGAAAAATGAGATCCTTGCACTTGGTGTGACTCAGCCAGTTTTGTAATATTTGGTTCTAAGTTTGTTAAAAGAAGTCTCAAATCTCCTCTGTTACAAATCTGCAGTCGGTTTCGTTGCTTTTGTAGTAGCAACATGTTTTGGGGTGTAACAATTCTCCACACCTAAAGGTCTTTTATATTTGGACATGCGCCCTAATATAACCAGCTACATTGAACGGGACGCGCCTCGACTAAACGAGGCAAAATTTTATTTTATTTTTTTCTAAAATGTTTTGGGAGGAAGTCGTGCTGTGGAAGTGGACAGAGTAGGGAAGGGGCTGTGGTGTGTTTACAGGCTAATCAGTGTTTGATGGGAATGTGTTTCCAGAAGAAAATATGTGTCAAGAGTGGAGAGAAAAGGTTAGCTTGGGTGTGGAGAGAGAAGGTTAGCTTGGGTGTGGAGAGAGAAGGTTAGCTTGGGTGTGTCGAGAGTTGAGAGAGAAGGCTAGCTTGGGTGAGCTGAGAGAGAAGGTTAGCTTGGGTGTATCGAGAGGTTAACGAATGTTTTGAGTGTTGAAGGGACATAAATCTCCACCTACTGTCTCCTGACAATGGTAACATACCAGGTACTAAAATTTTGCTTTTGGAATCCTTGTAACACTGCATCGGATGCAGGGCAAATAAAAACTATCATGTTACAAACTATGCAAAGGGGAATATCTTTTTATAATTGTTTCATATTGATTCTTATAAAAATGTACATAACGCCCCCCCCTCCCCCCCCCCCTGAATGGAAGTAGTGACCCCCAATCGTTGCGACCCGTCAGAATGCTCCCAAACATCTTGAAAACGCCCTCCAGGGGGCAGTACTGCCCCCGTCTAGAAACCAGTCAGGTGTTATTGTTGAGGCTTCATGTGTAGTATCTGTTTACTTGACAGTGTATTTGTTGCTGTACCTAGTTATATAACTGTAATCTCTGTAGTTAGTTGTTAGATGTTGTGCTTAATGTGTAGTATCTGCTTACTTGACAGTGTATTTGTTGTTGTCCCTAGTTGATAACTGTAATCTCTGTAGTCAGTTGTTAGAGGTTGGGCTTCTTCTTCTTCGTACACTCTCAGACGTCCACTTGAATGTTCTCATAGAAAGCAGTAGTCAGTTTGAGGCTATTTGAATTCCCGTAAAGCTTTTTCCACGAAAGGAGCTGGCGTCGGCCATATGCACTTTCTCTGTACCACATATATGGGGCAACTTTGAAGCAGATGTTCAGCAGTCATTTTATCAGTGCCACAGTTACACTGATCGGTAGTTCCTATCTTTAACTTGTTGAATAGATGGTATCTCAATCTATTGTGGCCACTGCGGAGTCTGAAGATTACCACTTGTTCTCTTCTATGGAGCTGGTAGTAAGCATCATTCAGTGTGTGCCCTGGATGTTCTACATTCCATTTGTTTCTGTATCTGATTCTGATAAAACTCTTTGCCTCCTCAAAAGTTATGCTTGCATCAGGCTGAGGTAGATGTGAACCTTCTTTTGACATTTTGTCAGTCTCTTCATTGCCGGTGATGTTACAATGAGATTGGATCCATTGGATCACAACACTTTGAATTGTTGACAAAGTTTGTGGAGCACTATTCTGAGATCATCCAGGTCTGTATTATTTTGGCTTTTCAACGCTGCAATTACTGACTGTGCATCAGTAAAGAAAGCAACTTGTCTCTCTGTGCTTTCTTCTGTCAATATAACCTCTGCTGCAGTTTTCAAGGCCTCTGCCTCTGCTCTGAAGTTGCTGGAGAATCGTCCTGTTGCCACTGACAGCCTTTTTTCTGCACCAGTGCTTAAGGTCAGAAAGACACCCCCACCTCCATTTTCTATTGCATTTGTTGCTGATCCATCTGTGTATGCATGGGTCCAGGTGTTGCATGGATAATGTTTTTCTATGTATTTTGTCGCTATGGATTTTCTATCTGTTGCAGTTTGGCTCTTTTTACCTTCAATTCCAGGAATGTTTTCTATCATTTTAGGGAAACGATTTTGTTTCCAAACTGGAAGCTTGTGTGCAGTGTAGATGGGTTTAACGGTGGATATTTCATCTATGGATACTGCTCTCATTTGTGGTTTGGTTGATTCTACAAAATTACTTCGTTTGAGTCTTTGCCTTCTAAGAGCATTTATTCTATGGTAAAAGACTAACAGACCACCCAATGTACCATAGGTTGGGCTTGATGTGTAGTATATATTTACTTGACAGTGTATTTGTTGTTGTTAATAGTTATATAACTGTAATCTCTGTAGTCAGTTGTTAAATGTGGGGCTTGATGTGTAGTATCTGTTTACTTGACAGTGTATTTGTTGCTGTCCCTAGTTATATAACTGTAATCTCTGTAGTCAGTTTTTAGAGGTGGGACTTGACGTGTAGTAACTGTTTACTTGACAGTGTATATGTTGCTCCAAATAGCTATATAACTAATCTCTGTAGTCATGTGTTAGAGTTGGGGCTTTATGTCTAATATCCGTTTACTTGACAGTGTATATGTTGCTATACCTAGTTATATAACTGTAAAAATCTCTGGAGTTAGTTGTTAGTGTTGGGGCTGGATGTGTAATATCTGTTTACTTGACAATGTATTTGTTGCTGAACCTAATTATACAACTGTAATCTCTGTACTCAGGTGTTAGAGTTGAGCCTTGATGTGTAGTTTATGTTTACCTCACAGTGTATTTGTTGCAATACTTAGTTATATAACTGTAATCTCTGCAGTCAGGTGTTATTGTTGAGGTTTGATGTGTAGTATCTGTTAACTTGACGGAGTATTTGTTGCTGTACCTAGTTATATAACTGTAATCTTTGTAGTCAGGTGTTGGATTTGAGGCTTGATGTGTGGTATTTGTTTACATGACAGTGTATTTGTTGCTGTACCTAGTTTTATAATTGAATCTCTGTAGTCAGTTGTCAGAGGTGTGGTTTGATGTGTTGAATCTGTTTACATAACAGTGTATTTGTTGCTGTACCTAGTTTTATAATTGAATATCTGTAGTCAGTTGTCAGAAGTGTGGTTTGATGTGTTGAATCTGTTTACATGACAGTGTATTTGTTGCTGTACCTAGTTTTATAACCGTAATCTCTGTATTCAGGTATTAGAGGTGGGGTTTGATGTGTAGTATCTGTTTACTTGACCCTGTATTCGTTGCTGTACCTTGTTCCATAACTGTAATCTCTGTACCTAGTTACATAACTGTAATCTCTTTCGTTAATTGTCGTAGATGGGGTTCATGTGTAGTATCTGTTTACTTGACAGTGCATTTAATGCTGTACCTTGTAATATACATGTAATCTCTGTAGTCAGGTGTTAGAAGTTGTGCTTGATGTGTAGTATCTGTTTACTTGACAGTGTATTTGTTGCTGTACCTAATTATATAACTGTTATCTCTACTAAGGTGTTAGATTTGGGCTTTGATGTGCAGTATTTGTTAACCTCACAGTGTATTTGTTGCTGTACCTAATTTTATAACTGTAATCTCTGTAGTCAGGTGTTGGAGTTGAGGCTTAATGTGTGGTATTTGTTTACATGACAGTGTATTTGTTGCTGTACCTAGTTTTATAATTCAAATCTCTGTAGTCAGTTGTCAGAGATGTAGTTTGATGTTTTATATCTTATTACTTGACAGTGTCTTTGTAGCTGTACCTAGTTATATAACAGTAATCTCTGTAGTCAGGTATTAGAGGTGGGGCTTGATGTGTAGTATCTGTTTACTTGACCCTGTATTTGTTGCTGTACCTAGTTATATAACTCTAATTTCTGTAGTCAGTAGTTAGAGTTGGGGCTTAATGTGTAGTATCTGTTAACTTGACAGTGTGTTTGTTGCTGTACCTAGCTGTATAACTGTAATCTCTGTAGTCAGTTGTTAGAGGTTGGGCTTGACATGTAGTATCTGTTTACTTGACTGTCCATTTGTTGCTGTACTTAGTTATATGAATGTAATCTCTGCAGTCAATTGTCAGAAGTGGGGTTTGATGTGTAGTATTTTTTACTTGACAGTGTATTTGTTTATTGTATCTAGTTATATAACTGTAATATCTGTAGTCATTAGTTAGAGTTGGGGCGTATTTGTTAACTTGACAGTGTATTTGTTGCTGTACCTAGTTATATAACTGTAATCTCTGTAGTCAGGTGTTAGATTTGGGGCTTGATGTGTAGTATCTATTTACTTGACAGTGTATTTGTTGTTGTAACTAGTTATATAACTGTAATTCCTGTAGTCATGTGTTAGAGTTGGGGCTTTATGTGTAGTATCCATTTACTTGACAGTGTATATGTTGCTATACCTAGTTTTATAACTAAAAATCTCTGGAGTTAGTTGCTAGTGTTGGGGCTGGATGTGTAGTTTCTGTTTACTTGACAATGTATTTGTTGCTGAACGTAGTTATACAACTGTAATCTCTGTAGTCAGGTGTTAGAGTTGAGCCTTGATGTGTAGTTTATGTTTAGATCACAGTGTATTTGTTTCAGCACCTAGTTGATACAACTGTAATCTCCAGTCAGGTGTTATTGTGGAAGCTTGATGAGTAGTATCTGTTAACTTAACAGTGTATATGTTGCTGTACCTAGTTATATAACTGTAATCTCTGTATTATGGTGTTAGAGTTGGGTCTTGATGTGTAATTTTTGTTTACTGATTGACAGTGTATTTGTTGCAGAACCTAATTATATAACTGTAATGTCTGTAGTCATGTGTTAGAAGTGGGGCTTGATGTGTAGTATCTGTTTAGTTGACAGTGTATTTGTTGCTGTACCTAGTTATATAACTATAATCTCTGTAGTCAGGTGTTAGATTTGGGCTTTGATGTGCTGTATCTGTTTACCTCACAGTGTATCCGTTGATGTACCAAGTTATGTAACTGTAATCTCTGTAGTTAGGTGTTAGAGTTGGGCCTTGATGTGTAGTTTCTGTTTACTTGATAGTGTATATATTGCTGTATCTAATTATGTAACTGTAATCTCTGGAGTCAGTTGTTAGTATTGTAAAAAGATACCAAAAAGTAAAAAGATACTACACATCAAGCCCCACATCTAACAACTGACTACAGTTATATAACTAGGTACAGCAACAAATGCACTGTCAAGTAAACAGATACTACACATCAAGCCCCAAATCTAACACCTGACTACAGAGATTACAGTTATATAACTAGGTACAGCAACAAATATACTGTCAAGTTAACATATACTACACATTAAGCCCCAACTCTAACTACTGACTACAGATATTACAGTTATATAACTAGGCACATTAACAAATACACTGTCAAATAAAAAATACTACACATCAAACCCCACCTCCGACAATTGACTGCATAGATTACATTCATATAACTAAGTACAGCAACAAATGCACAGTCAAGTAAACAGATACTACACATTAAGCCCAACCTCTAACAACTGACTACAGAGATTACAGTTATATAACTAGCTACAGCAACAAATACACTGTCAAGTTAACATATACTACACATTAAGCCCCAACTCTAAATACTACAGACAGTGTATTTGTTGCTGTACCTAGTTATATAACTGTTATCTCTGTACTAAGGTGTTAGATTTGGGCTTTGATGTGCAGTATTTGTTAACCTCACAGTGTATTTGTTGCTGTACCTAATTTTATAACAGTAATCTCTGTAGTCAGGTATTAGAGGTGGGGCTTGATGTGTAGTATCTGTTTACTTGACCCTGTATTTGTTGCTGTACCTAGTTATATAACTCTAATTTCTGTAGTCAGTAGTTAGAGTTGGAGCTTAATGTGTAGTATCTGTTAACATGACAGTGTATTTGTTGCTGTCTTCTTCTTCTTTGATCCATAACCACCAACCGTCAAAGCAGTCAGCGGCCATCACGCCTGGTGGCGTCTTGTAGGGCAGCAACAAATTGATTCCACTTTGCTCGGTCGGCGGCCATCCTTTGTACAGTACCCCAACTGTGGTTCATTCTTTGCATTTCAGCTTCCACAGTTCTCCGCCAAGTTGTTTTTGGTCGGCCTCTCTTTCACTTTCCCTCGGGGGTCCATAGCATAGCTGTTCTTGTGATGGTATCAGGGTCCCTTCTGAGGACGTGGCCAACCCAACTCCAGTGTCTGCCAGCTATGATGGTGTGCATGTCCTCCTGGTTACTCCGAATAAGTAGTTCTTGCTTGCTGATGGTGTTTGGCCAAAAGATTCAGAGAATTTTCCTTAGACAGATTGTGTGGAAGGAGGACAGTTTCGACATTTCCTTCTCTGTTACTCTCCAACATTCTGCACCATAGAGAAGCACAGAAAGTACACAGCTCTCATACAGTCTTAATTTGGTGTTTGTGCTGTACTAGGAAGACTTCCAAATGTTGTTGAGAACAGCAAAGGCTGTTCTCGCTTTATTCATTCTGTTGTTAATGTCCTTGCTTGTTCCACCGTCAGGTGTTACTATGCATCCTAGGTAAGTAAATGTGTCTGTCTGTTCTAACTTCTGGTTCCTTATGTTATTGGCTCAAGATTGCCCACATTTAGTGTCATGACCTCTGTCTTCTTCAAATTGATGTTCAGGCCAACCTGCTGGCCATACTTATTCAGTCTATCAGTTTTGTCTTGAATGTGCTGATGTGAATGCGCGAGTAGTGCAATGTCATCTGCATATTCCAGGTCTTCCAGTGTAGAAAATGTTGTCCATCTAATTCCTCTTGGACTGCCCTCTGTTGTCTGGCGCATCACCCAATCTATGACTGTCAAAAATAATGTTGTTGATAAGGGGCATCCCTGTCATACTCCTGTTTTCACTTCAAAAGTTACATTACTCGATCCAACACTGCACGTAAAGTTAGAATAGAGGCTTTTTATGATGGAAACAATGCGGCTGGGAATTCCATAGGCCCTCAGAATTTTCCATAGGCTGTCCCTGTGTATGCTGTCGAAAGCCTTTTAAAAATCAACAAAGTTAATGTACAGCTGCCTCTGCCATTCTGAGCACTGCTCTATAATGTTCCTGAGGGTAAATATATGATCTACACGTCTTCTGTTCTTTCTGATGCCTGCTTGTTCTTTCCTCAATTTGTTGCTGTAACAAGTTATATATCTGTAATCTCTGTAGTTAGTTGTTAGAGGTACGGCTTGATGTGTAGTATCTGTTTACTTGACTGTCCATTTGTTGCTGTACTTAGTTATATGAATGTAATCTCTGCAGTCAATTGTCAGAAGTGGGGTTTGATGTGTAGTATTTTTACTTGACAGTTTATTTGTTTATTGTTATTAGTTATATAACTGTAATATCTGTAGTCAGTAGTTAGAGTTGGGGCTTAATGTGTAGTATTTGTTAACTTGACAGTGTATATGTTGCTATATCTAGTTATATAACTGTAAAAAATCTCTGTAGTTAATTGCTAGTGTTGGGGCTGGATGTGTAGTATCTGTTTACTTGACAATGTATTTGTTGCTGAACTTAGTTATACAACTGTAATACCTGTAGTCAGGTGTTAGAGTTGAGCCTTGATGTGTAGTTTATGTTTACCTCACAGTGTATTTGTTGCAGTACCTAGTTATACATCTGTAATCTCCAGTCAGGTGTTATTGTTGAGGCTTGATGAGTAGTACTGTATTTGTTATGTTGCTATATCTAGTTATATAACTGTAAGAGTTGGGTCTTGAGTGTCCTGTAGTCCATGTGTGTAATTTTTGTTTAACTTGACAGTGTATTTGTTGTATCTGTACCTAATTATATAACTGTAATGTCGGTTGTTAGTTCATGTGTTAGAAGTGTTGGGCTTGATGTGCCAGTATATCTTGTTACTTGACAGTGTATTTGTTGCTGTACCTAGTTTATATAACTATAATCAGATTTCTGGTAGTTTAAATCAGGTGTTAAGAAATTTGGGCTTTGTATTTTTTGTTTGTCCCCTAGTTGATAACTGTAATCTTCTGCTCCAGGTTTACCTAAACTTGACAGTGTATTTTTGATGTACCTAGGCTTATATAACTGTAATCTCTGTAGTCATGGTGTTTGGACGCGTGTTGACCTTGATAGTGTGGTATTTACATAAACCAGGACACAGTGTAGGTCTACAAAATTGCTGTACTATAATAGCCCCACCTCTTACCCCTATAACATTTTATAAAATTAGGTACAGCCTCTGTCATGTAAACAAATTACCAACATCACAGTCAGGAGTTATGTATGAGCTAGAGTGTTGCTTGTGTAATGCAGACATGAGTATTACAGTTTTTGGGTGTATTCTTAATCTACCTAGATCTACAAGATAAAAGTAACAGTCAACAAATACACTGTCATGTAAACAGACAATACCACATATCAAGCCCTCAATCTAACACCTTTACTAGAGATTACAGTTATATAACTAGGTACAGCAACAAATTACACTGGTCAAGTTAACAGATACTACTCAACATCAAGCCTCAACAATAACTCCTGACTGCAGAGATTACAGTTATATAACTAGGTACTGCAACAAATACACATATGTAGAGGGTAAACTCAGTTAAACTACACATCAAGGCTCAACTCTAACCACACCTACAACAGAGATTACAGTTATATAACTAGATTCAGCAACATATACACTGTGAAGTGAACAGACACTGCACATCAAAGCCCAACTCTATCACCTGACTACAGAGATTAGTTATATAACTAGGTACAGCAACAAATACACTGTCAAGTAAACAGATACTACACATCAAGCCCCACTTCTAACACATGACTACAGACATTACAGTTATATAATTAGGTACAGCAACAAATACACTGTCAAGTAAACAAAAATTACACATCAAGACCCAACTCTTACAGTTAGTATAACTAGGTATAGCAACATAACATACACTGTCAAGTTAACAAATACAGTACTACTCATCAAGCCTCAACAATAACACCTGACTGGGAGATTACAGATGTATAACTAGGTACTGCAACAAATACACTGTGAGGTAAACATAAACTACACATCAAGGCTCAACTCTAACACCTGACTACAGGTATTACAGTTGTATAACTAAGTTCAGCAACAAATACATTGTCAAGTAAACAGATACTACACATCCAGCCCCAACACTAGCAATTAACTACAGAGATTTTTACAGTTATATAACTAGATATAGCAACATATACACTGTCAAGTTAACAAATACTACACATTAAGCCCCAACTCTAACTACTGACTACAGATATTACAGTTATATAACTAATAACAATAAACAAATAAACTGTCAAGTAAAAATACTACACATCAAACCCCACTTCTGACAATTGACTGCAGAGATTACATTCATATAACTAAGTACAGCAACAAATGGACAGTCAAGTAAACAGATACTACACATCAAGCCGTACCTCTAACAACTAACTACAGAGATTACAGATATATAACTTGTTACAGCAACAAATTGAGGAAAGAACAAGCAGGCATCAGAAAGAACAGAAGACGTGTAGATCATATATTTACCCTCAGGAACATTATAGAGCAGTGCTCAGAATGGCAGAGGCAGCTGTACATTAACTTTGTTGATTTTTAAAAGGCTTTCGACAGCATACACAGGGACAGCCTATGGAAAATTCTGAGGGCCTATGGAATTCCCAGCCGCATTGTTTCCATCATAAAAAGCCTCTATTCTAACTTTACGTGCAGTGTTGGATCGAGTAATGTAACTTTTGAAGTGAAAACAGGAGTATGACAGGGATGCCCCTTATCAACAACATTATTTTTGACAGTCATAGATTGGGTGATGCGCCAGACAACAGAGGGCAGTCCAAGAGGAATTAGATGGACAACATTTTCTACACTGGAAGACCTGGAATATGCAGATGACATTGCACTACTCGCGCATTCACATCAGCACATTCAAGACAAAACTGATAGACTGAATAAGTATGGCCAGCAGGTTGGCCTGAACATCAATTTGAAGAAGACAGAGGTCATGACACTAAATGTGGGCAATCTTGAGCCAATAACATAAGGAACCAGAAGTTAGAACAGACAGACACATTTACTTACCTAGGATGCATAGTAACACCTGACGGTGGAACAAGCAAGGACATTAACAACAGAATGAATAAAGCGAGAACAGCCTTTGCTGTTCTCAACAACATTTGGAAGTCTTCCTAGTACAGCACAAACACCAAATTAAGACTGTATGAGAGCTGTGTACTTTCTGTGCTTCTCTATGGTGCAGAATGTTGGAGAGTAACAGAGAAGGAAATGTCGAAACTGTCCTCCTTCCACACAATCTGTCTAAGGAAAATTCTCTGAATCTTTTGGCCAAACACCATCAGCAAGCAAGAACTACTTATTCGGAGTAACCAGGAGGACATGCACACCATCATAGCTGGCAGACACTGGAGTTGGGTTGGCACGTCCTCAGAAGGGACCCTGATACCATCACAAGAACAGCTATGCTATGGACCCCCGAGGGAAAGTGAAAGAGAGGCCGACCAAAAACAACTTGGCGGAGAACTGTGGAAGCTGAAATGCAAAGAATGAACCACAGTTGGGGTACTGTACAAAGGATGGCCGCCGACCGAGCAAAGTGGAATCAATTTGTTGCTGCCCTACAAGACGCCACCAGGCGTGATGGCCGCTGACTGCTTTGACGGTTGGTGGTTATGGATCAAAGAAGAAGAAGACAGCAACAAATACACTGTCATGTTAACAGATACTACACATTAAGCTCCAACTCTAACTACTGACTACAGAAATTAGAGTTATATAACTAGGTACAGCAACAAATACAGGGTCAAGTAAACAGATACTACACATCAAGCCCCACCTCTAATACCTGACTACAGAGATTACTGTTATAAAATTAGGTACAGCAACAAATACACTGTGAGGTTAACAAATACTGCACATCAAAGCCCAAATCTAACACCTTAGTACAGAGATAACAGTTATATAACTAGGTACAGCAACAAATACACTGTCTGTAGTATTTAGAGTTGGGGCTTAATGTGTAGTATATGTTAACTTGACAGTGTATTTGTTGCTGTAGCTAGTTATATAACTGTAATCTCTGTAGTCAGTTGTTAGAGGTTGGGCTTAATGTGTAGTATCTGTTTACTTGACTGTGCATTTGTTGCTGTACTTAGTTATATGAATGTAATCTATGCAGTCAATTGTCGGAGGTGGGGTTTGATGTGTAGTATTTTTATTTGACAGTGTATTTGTTAATGTGCCTAGTTATATAACTGTAATATCTGTAGTCAGTAGTTAGAGTTGGGGCTTAATGTGTAGTATATGTTAACTTGACAGTATATTTGTTGCTGTACCTAGTTATATAACTGTAATCTCTGTAGTCAGGTGTTAGATTTGGGGCTTGATGTGTAGTATCTGTTTACTTGACAGTGCATTTGTTGCTGTACCTAGTTATATAACTGTAGTCAGTTGTTAGATGTGGGGCTTGATGTGTAGTATCTTTTTACTTTTTGGTATCTTTTTACAATACTAACAACTGACTCCAGAGATTACAGTTACATAATTAGATACAGCAATATATACACTATCAAGTAAACAGAAACTACACATCAAGGCCCAACTCTAACACCTAACTACAGAGATTACAGTTACATAACTTGGTACATCAACGGATACACTGTGAGGTAAACAGATACAGCACATCAAAGCCCAAATCTAACACCTGACTACAGAGATTATAGTTATATAACTAGGTACAGCAACAAATACACTGTCAACTAAACAGATACTACACATCAAGCCCCACTTCTAACACATGACTACAGACATTACAGTTATATAATTAGGTTCTGCAACAAATACACTGTCAAGTAAACAAAAATTACACATCAAGACCCAACTCTAACACCATAATACAGAGATTACAGTTATATAACTAGGTACAGCAACATATACACTGTTAAGTTAACAGATACTACTCATCAAGCTTCCACAATAACACCTGACTGGAGATTACAGTTGTATAACTAGGTGCTGAAACAAATACACTGTGATCTAAACATAAACTACACATCAAGGCTCAACTCTAACACCTGACTACAGAGATTACAGTTGTATAACTACGTTCAGCAACAAATACATTGTCAAGTAAACAGAAACTACACATCCAGCCCCAACACTAGCAACTAACTCCAGAGATTTTTAGTTATAAAACTAGGTATAGCAACATATACACTGTCAAGTAAATGGATACTACACATAAAGCCCCAACTCTAACACATGACTACAGGAATTACAGTTATATAACTAGTTACAACAACAAATACACTGTCAAGTAAATAGATACTACACATCAAGCCCCAAATCTAACACCTGACTACAGAGATTACAGTTATATAACTAGGTACAGCAACAAATACACTGTCAAGTTAACAAATACGCCCCAACTCTAACTAATGACTACAGATATTACAGTTATATAACTAGATACAATAAACAAATACACTGTCAAGTAAAAATACTACACATCAAACCCCACTTCTGACAATTGACTGCAGAGATTACATTCATATAACTAAGTACAGCAACAAATGGACAGTCAAGTAAACAGATACTACATGTCAAGCCCAACCTCTAACAACTGACTACAGAGATTACAGTTATACAGCTAGGTACAGCAACAAACACACTGTCAAGTTAACAGATACTACACATTAAGCCCCAACTCTAACTACTGACTACAGAAATTAGAGTTATATAACTAGGTACAGCAACAAATACAGGGTCAAGTAAACAGATACTACACATCAAGCCCCACCTCTAATACCTGACTACAGAGATTACTGTTATATAACTAGGTACAGCTACAAAGACACTGTCAAGTAATAAGATATAAAACATCAAACTACATCTCTGACAACTGACTACAGAGATTTGAATTATAAAACTAGGTACAGCAACAAATACACTGTCATGTAAACAAATACCACACATTAAGCCTCAACTCCAACACCTGACTACAGAGATTACAGTTATAAAATTAGGTACAGCAACAAATACACTGTGAGGTTAACAAATACTGCACATCAAAGCCCAAATCTAACACCTTAGTAGAGATAACAGTTATATAATTAGGTACAGCAACAAATACACTGTCAAGTAAACAGATACTACACATCAAGCACAACTTCTAACACCTGACTACAGAGATTACATGTATATTACAAGGTACAGCATTAAATGCACTGTCAAGTAAACAGATACTACACATGAACCCCATCTACGACAATTAACGAAAGAGATTACAGTTATGTAACTAGGTACAGAGATTACAGTTATGGAACAAGGTACAGCAACGAATACAGGGTCAAGTAAACAGATACTACACATCAAACCCCACCTCTAATACCTGAATACAGAGATTACGGTTATAAAACTAGGTACAGCAACAAATACACTGTCATGTAACAGATTCAACACATCAAACCACACTTCTGACAACTGACTACAGATATTCAATTATAAAACTAGGTACAGCAACAAATACACTGTTATGTAAACAGATTCAACACATCAAACCACACCTCTGACAACTGACTACAGAGATTCAATTATAAAACTAGGTACAGCAACAAATACACTGTCATGTAAACAAATACCACACATCAAGCCTCAAATCCAACACCTGACTACAAAGATTACAGTTATATAACTAGGTACAGCAACAAATACTCCGTCAAGTTAACAGATACTACACATCAAACCTCAACAATAACACCTGACTGCAGAGATTACAGTTATATAACTAAGTATTGCAACAAATACACTGTGAGGTAAACATAAACTACACATCAAGGCTCAACTCTAACACCTGAGTACAGAGATTACAGTTGTATAATTAGGTTCAGCAACAAATACATTGTCAAGTAAACAGATATTACACATCCAGCCCCAACACTAACAACTAACTCCAGAGATTTTTACAGTTATATAACTAGGTATAGCAACATATACACTGTCAAGTAAACGGATATTAGACATAAAGCCCCAACTCTAACACATGACTACAGAGATTAGTTATATAGCTATTTGGAGCAACATATACACTGTCAAGTAAACAGTTACTACACGTCAAGTCCCACCTCTAAAAACTGACTACAGAGATTACAGTTATATAACTAGGGACAGCAACAAATACACTGTCAAGTAAACAGATACTACACATCAAGCCCCACATTTAACAACTGACTACAGAGATTACAGTTATATAACTATTAACAACAACAAATATACTGTCAAGTAAACATATACTACACATCAAGCCCAACCTATGGTACATTGGGTGGTCTGTTAGTCTTTTACCATAGAATAAATGCTCTTAGAAGGCAAAGACTCAAACGAAGTAATTTTGTAGAATCAACCAAACCACAAATGAGAGCAGTATCCATAGATGAAATATCCACCGTTAAACCCATCTACACTGCACACAAGCTTCCAGTTTGGAAACAAAATCGTTTCCCTAAAATGATAGAAAACATTCCTGGAATTGAAGGTAAAAAGAGCCAAACTGCAACAGATAGAAAATCCATAGCGACAAAATACATAGAAAAACATTATCCATGCAACACCTGGACCCATGCATACACAGATGGATCAGCAACAAATGCAATAGAAAATGGAGGTGGGGGTGTCTTTCTGACCTTAAGCACTGGTGCAGAAAAAAGGCTGTCAGTGGCAACAGGACGATTCTCCAGCAACTTCAGAGCAGAGGCAGAGGCCTTGAAAACTGCAGCAGAGGTTATATTGACAGAAGAAAGCACAGAGAGACAAGTTGCTTTCTTTACTGATGCACAGTCAGTAATTGCAGCGTTGAAAAGCCAAAATAATACAGACCTGGATGATCTCAGAATAGTGCTCCACAAACTTTGTCAACAATTCAAAGTGTTGTGATCCAATGGATCCAATCTCATTGTAACATCACCGGCAATGAAGAGACTGACAAAATGTCAAAAGAAGGTTCACATCTACCTCAGCCTGATGCAAGCATAACTTTTGAGGAGGCAAAGAGTTTTATCAGAATCAGATACAGAAACAAATGGAATGTAGAACATCCAGGGCACACACTGAATGATGCTTACTACCAGCTCCATAGAAGAGAACAAGTGGTAATCTTCAGACTCCGCAGTGGCCACAATAGATTGAGATACCATCTATTCAACAAGTTAAAGATAGGAACTACCGATCAGTGTAACTGTGGCACTGATAAAATGACTGCTGAACATCTGCTTCAAAGTTGCCCCATATATGTGGTACAGAGAAAGTGCATATGGCCGACGCCAGCTCCTTTCGTGGAAAAGCTTTACGGGAATTCAAATAGCCTCAAACTGACTACTGCTTTCTATGAGAACATTCAAGTGGACGTCTGAGAGTGTACGAAGAAGAAGAAGCCCAACCTCTAACAACTGACTACAGAGATTACAGTTATCAACTAGGGACAACAACAAATACACTGTCAAGTAAGCAGATACTACACATTAAGCACAACATCTAACAACTAACTACAGAGATTACAGTTATATAACTAGGTACAGCAACAAATACACTGTCAAGTAAACAGATACTACACATGAAGCCTCAACAATAACACCTGACTGGTTTCTAGACGGGGGCAGTACTGCCCCCTGGAGGGCGTTTTCAAGATGTTTGGGAGCATTCTGACGGGTCGCAACGATTGGGGGTCACTACTTCCATTCAGGGGGGGGGGGGGGGGGGGGGGGGGCGTTATGTACATTTTTATAAGAATCAATATGAAACAATTATAAGAATCAATATGAAACAATTATAAAAGATATTCCCCTTTGCATAGTTTGTAACATGATAGTTTTTATTTGCCCTGCATCCCATGCAGTGTTACAAGGATTCCAAAAGCAAAATTTTAGTACCTGGTATGTTACCATTGTCAGGAGACAGTAGGTGGAGATTTATGTCCCTTCAACACTCAAAACATTCGTTAACCTCTCGATACACCCAAGCTAACCTTCTCTCTCAGCTCACCCAAGCTAGCCTTCTCTCTCAACTCTCGACACACCCAAGCTAACCTTCTCTCTCCACACCCAAGCTAACCTTCTCTCTCCACACCCAAGCTAACCTTTTCTCTCCACTCTTGACACATATTTTCTTCTGGAAACACATTCCCATCAAACACTGATTAGCCTGTAAACACACCACAGCCCCTTCCCTACTCTGTCCACTTCCACAGCACGACTTCCTCCCAAAACATTTTAAAAAAAATAAAATAAAATTTTGCCTCGTTTAGTCGAGGCGCGTCCCGTTCAATGTAGCTGGTTATATTAGGGCGCATGTCCAAATATAAAAGACCTTTAGGTGTGGAGAATTGTTACACCCCAAAACATGTTGCTACTACAAAAGCAACGAAACCGACTGCAGATTTGTAACAGAGGAGATTTGAGACTTCTTTTAACAAACTTAGAACCAAATATTACAAAACTGGCTGAGTCACACCAAGTGCAAGGATCTCATTTTTCCAATTTTTAAAGTGGTTACATAAGGAGAGGCTTAAATATTCAGATTTGAATGCAGTCATTTATGCGCTGTTAAAATGATATGATTATGATAGTTATAGAGTTGTAAGAACTAATTTTATATCATTTGATCCACCAATTTGTAATTCAATGATAATGAACTTGTGGTATATATAATTCCGTACTTAAACATATTTAATATAACTATGTTTTTTAACTATTATTCTTGTTCAGAGTTTATTCTTGATTTTTTTTTTCTATTTATTTTACGTATAAGCACAATTGTGATTGTCCCTATTTATATTGATTTGACAAATGTGATGCCATTTTCTCATATCAGCGGTTGTTCATATTATTTGGAATTGAAAACAATATATATCTTAATTATAACCCATCAGAGGTTGAACGGGATATCTTTTTTTTTTTTTTCATAAATTAAAAAAAAAAAAAAAAACTCATTAACTGCATTGCTTTTTTAAAAGTATGGTGGAATATATGTATGTGTTTGCGTATACATGATAAAGAGAAGGTAGTGTTAAGGGGGGGGGGGGGGCTTTTTAAAATAATAGTTGTCAAAAGGGGGCATTGCTCCTATCAGGGTTGAGAAACACTGCCCTAGATAATGATCTGGTAATTGTGACAATGACTTTGTAGGTTACCTGAGTAAATGCTGCTCCACAAACATCACACTTGTAAGGCTTCTCTGCTGTATGTATTCTTTTATGACTTTGTAGGTTATCTGTGTGAGTAAATGCTGTTTCACAAATAAAACAATTGTAAGATTTATTTCCTGTATTTTTTCTTTTTGACTTTGTAGTTCACCTGTCTGAGTAAATGCTACTCCACAAACATCACACTTGTAAGGCTTAACTCCTGTATTGTATTCTTTTATGACTTTGTAGTGTACCTATCTGAGTAAATGCTACTCCACACATACAGACTTCTCTCCTGTATTCTTTTATGACTTTGTAGACTCCAGCTCAGAGTAAATGCTCTACCACAATCATCACACTTGTGAGGCTTCTCGCCTGTATGTATTCTTCTATGATTTTGTAGGTTACCTGTTTGAGTAAATGATGCTCCACAAACATCACACCTGTAAGGCTTCTCTCCTATATGTATTCTTTTATGACTTTGTAGTTTACATGTCTGAGTAAATGCTACTCCACAAACATCACACTTGTAATGCTTCTCTCGTGTATGTATTCATTTCTGACTTTGTAGACTACTGCTCTGAGTAAATGCTGCTCCACAAACAAAGCACCTGTAAGGCTTCTCGCCTGTATGTATTCTTTTATGATTTTGTAGGTGACATTTCTGAGTAAATGCTGCACCACAAACATCACACTTCTAAGGCTTCTCTCCTGTATGTATTCTTATATGTTTTTGTAGACTACTGCTCTGAGTAAATGCTGCATCACAGAAATCACACTTGTAAGGTTTATTTCCTGAATGTATTCTTTTATGACTTTGTGGGCTGCCTGTCTGAGTAAATGCTGCTCCACAAACATCACACTTGTAAGGCTTCTGTATGTATTCTTTTATGACTTTGTAGTTTACCAATCTGAGTAACTGCTGTTCCACAAACATCACACTTGTAAAGATTCTCTCTTCTATGTATTCTTTTATGACTTTGTAGAATACTGCTCTGAGAATATGCTGCTCCACAAATATCACACTTCTAAGGCTTCTCTCCTTATGTATTCTTTTATGATTTTGTAGGTGACTTATCTGAGCAAATTCATTCATTCAGTCATAACCCTCCACTCCCAAAGGAGCACAGGCCTTCAACAAACACATGCCAAGTCCTCCTGTCACGAGCCATCATCTCAAGTTCTTTCCACGTTCTCCTCATCATTTTCACCTCTGTTTCCTGCTCTCTTCTCCATGTGCTTCTTGGTCTACATCTGCCTCTCTTACCCTGGGGTTTCAGAACAAGGACTGGCTTGTAATGCTATCAACAGGTTTCCTCAGTGTGTGTCATATCCATCGCCATTGTCTTCTTCTCATCTCTAGTTCCACTGGCACTTGTCTGGTTCTTGTCCTCAGTTTCACATTGGTAACTTTGTCATACCATTTTAATCCTTCTATTCTATGCAAACACCCATTTATGAAAGTCTTTAGCTTTTTGGTTGTTGTTCTCCAATTTCAGAGCCATATAATAGTACTGACTTCACATTAGAGTTGAAGATTCTTATTTTCATGTTGGATCCGATTTCTCTTGATCTCGTATGTATTCTTTTATGACTTTGTAGTTTATCTGTCTGAGTAAATGCTACTCCACAAACATCACACTTGTAAGGCTTCTCTACTGTATGTATTCTTTTATGACTTTGTAGTCTACTGTTCTGAGTAAATGCTGCTCCACAAACAAAACACTTGTAAGACTTCTCTTCTGTATGTATTCTTTTATGACTTTGTAGACTACTGTACTGAGTAAATGCTGCTCCACAAACAAAACACTTGTAAGGTTTATTTCCTGTATGTATTCTTTCTGACTTTGTAGGTTACCTGTCTGAGTAAATGCTGCTTCACAAATACAACACTTGTAAGGTTTCTCTCCTGTATTTATTCTTGTTGACTTTGTAGTTCACCTGTCTGAGTAGATGCTACTCCACAAACATCACACTTGTAAGGCTTCTCTCTTGTATGTATTCTTTTAGGATTTTGTAGGTGACATATTTGAATAAATTCTGCACCACAAATATCACACTTGTAAGGCCTCTCTCCTGTATGTATTCTTATATGTTTTTGTAGACTACTGCTCTGAGTAAATGCTGCTCTGCAAACAAAACACTTGTGAGGTTTATTTCTTGTATGTATTCTTTTATGACTTTGTAGGCTTGAGTAAATGCTGCTCCACAAGCATCACTTTTGTAAGGCTTCTCTCCTGTATTTTTTATGACTTTGTAGACTACTGCTCCACAAACAAAACACTTGTAAGGCTTTTCTCATGTATGTATTCTTTTATGAATTGTAGTTTACCTGAGTAAATGCTACTCCACACATATAGGCTTCTCTCCTGTATGTATTCTTTTATGACTTTGTAGACTCCTGCTCAGAGTAAATGATGCACAACAATCATCACACCTGTAAGGCTTCTCTCCTGTATGTATTCTTTTACGATTTTGTAAGTGACATATCTGAGTAAATGCTGCTCCACAAACATCACACTTGTAAGGCTTCTCTCCTGTATGTATTCTTTTATGACTTTGTAGTTTACTTGACTGAATAAATGCTGCTCCACAAACATCACACTTGTAAGGCTTCTCTCCTGTATGTATTCTCTTATGACTTTGTCGACTACTGTTCTGAGTAATTGCTGCTCCACAAACATCACACTTGTAAGGCTTCTCTCCTGTATGTATTCTTTTATGACTTTGTAAACTGCCACTTTCAGTAAATGCTGCTCCACAAACATCACACATGTAAGGCTTCTCTCCTGTATGTATTCTTTTATGACTTTGTAGATTACTGTTCTGAGTAAACGCTGCTCCACAAACATCACACTTGTAAGGTTTATTTCCTGTGTGTATTCTTTTATGACTTTGTAGTGTACCTATCTGAGTAAATGCTGCTCCACAAACATCACACATGTAAGGCTTATCTCCTGTATGTATTCTTTTATGAATTTGTAGTTTATTTGTTTGTGTAAATGCTGCTCCACAAACATCACACTTGTAAGGTTTATTTCCTGTATGTATTCTTTTATGTTTTTGTAGGTTACCTCTCTGAGTAAATGCTTCTCCACAAATATCACACTTGTAAGGCTTCTCTCCTGTATGTATTCTATTATGAATGTGTAGACTACTGCTCAGAATAAATGCTGCACCACAAACATCACACTTGTAAGGCTTCTCTCCTGTACATATTCTTTTATGACTTTTTAGATAACTACTCTGAGTAAATGCTGCACGACAATCGTCACACTTGTAAAGCTTCTCTCCTGTATGTATTCTTTTATGTTGCTGTAGTTTATCTTTCACAGAAAAGGATGTACTATTAATGTCACACTTGTAGGACTTGTCTTTATCTATATTCTTGAGAGACTGAGTTCTTAAATCACTGCAAGCAGCAACAGCTCTGTCAGTCACACACAGCTGAACACTTATCTCACTGGCAGAAAATGGTTTACTACAATTTATGTTACAGACTTGATTTTTACAAACTGATGTATTACTGTGCAGGTTGTCAAACATTTTAGCTGTCCTTTCCTGACTTTTGATGAGGTTCACTGATGCTTCATTACAAGTGAGTTTCTTGTTGATGCTATCTTCTCTTGCTACATCAGTAAAAGTGGCATCTCCAATCTTATTCACTGCTTCATTCATGTTATTTCCACTGTACTGTGGTAACATATTCTGAAGATCACTGCATTTATTATCAAACTCCCAGCATCCATCTCTGTGTACTGTTGGCATATGCTTATCCAGAACATCAAGCTGGAAGAAATGAGTGTTGCACAGGTGACAAGAATAAATACCTGTAATAATAAAAATAATGAGCAAAGATAAATAATGAATTACATGTCTTATATGTTTAGTTAAAATTTGTTAGCAAAATGTAGTAACAAACACATAAGCACAATTTCCTAATAATTTTGTGACTGTTATTCAGGATAGACATCAATTCAATCCAGGCAAACCCATTGGTGCTAAGCAAATGTTGAAAAGTATGAATGCTTACTGCACTGTAGCATCCTGATTGTATACAAGTAGGATGCATACCTGCTAGTCTTATGTCTGGTGCCACATTCCAGCTATTTTAGCCTTGTTGATTCATCTATTGCAGTGTTGTTTTCAAACAGATGATCATTACTGTTTTCAGTATCTCTCCCTCGTGCAGGACCAGTATCCCCGCTAGCGTGAAGCTAGTCTGTCAGCACTCTTATTGCCATGCCATACGTCTGAATGACTTGTACAGTAGATTTACACCAGTTTCTGAAGATTCAAGGCATCTATAAATGTTTTCTATTCATGCAACAGACATCCATTTTGAACCTTTAAAAGCATGAACTGAGAGTGTGACACAATAACTACTCTGGTTACTGCAGTAACAGCCTCTATCTCCATTATGTATACCACAGTTCATCAGATCATAGCACATAAGCATGATAGTCACTGACAACACTTAACGAAGTCATCACAAAAACTAACTGTTTCACTGACATAATCTTCCACACTAAATCACAAAATCTCTAAACAACAATGAAGTGATTCACTGACAATAACTACTATAAAGTTAATATTGTTTATTAAGATTACTTAAACTCTCCTTCACCAAATGAAACATGAATATGACAATATTAAAACACACACTGTACAGCAATATTAACATTTTCATTTCTATTCCTTTTGTACTACTCTTACTAATGCTATCATCATCTAATAAGTTGAGAACCTCATCCATCTGCACTGACAACCATTGTTCTCTTCATTACATTCAAACAATTCCTCAAATCACAAATTACCCTAATTCTCAAAATCTCCTGTAGCGCAATAATATCATCTTCCTAAATATTCAATAATATTTCTTCTTAGGCTTTACCGTAACTATAATCGTGTATTGAGTCAGTGGTTCTCATGATGTTTACTTACAGGTAGTATCAAAGGCTAAGCGCCTGAAATAAATTCACCACTATTTATTTAATTATTGCCTGCCATTCTGCAGGATCCCAGACTATTGCTTCACTGCAATCGCTCACCCAATGATGTGAAGATAAAAATAGTCAATATATTCTGTAGGGTCAACACGCATAAATAATCCTATCCTTAAAACTGGCCCACAAGCCATTTGTGAATCCCATTCACTTTAGCGGATAAAGATCATTGGTTAACAGCCTGAGAACTACTATCTCTCTTTCTTACTTTGTTGTAATCTCTGGCTGATATTTTCTAGAAATTCTCTTCTCAATAGTTACTATCATTATAGCTATTTTCTACAACAAAAATACTTCCTATTAAAAAAATCTAACATTTTTCTAAACTTATCATTTGCCCAATGCACTAGCTAATCTAGTACATGGATCTATAACAAACTTCCAAAATTTTTAGTTCTCTTCTCTAACTCTAACTCTAACTGCCTAACTAATCTACATTTTATCTCTAACAGCCTATATCTATAACTGAACTTGACCGTGCTAATTATAGTATTTTGCACCTCTTAATTTTTGCACCCTGCCCCTGTTTTTGTCTGCTGTTTCATGGGAAAGAGTCAGAAATCCATAATTTCTATCATCTCTGCTGAACAAAACAAATCTGACTTCAACCTGTTTTTACAATTGAAGAATGGTTCTAAAGTTACTGCAGCCACTAGCATCTAACTTATTTAAGGGCTTTACTTCTATATTTTGAGAATCGCTGCCATTTGAAACTATTGCAGTCACTGAGTGCGGCTTTTTTATTAAACACTGCTGACAGATAGCGGGTCATAGTGATCTGTTTCTACTGCACTAACCTCTCCACATGTGTGTGTTAAAAATAAAAAAAACTAACTGGTGTTAACAAGTGTAAATTGTAACATATATTTTAAAGCGGCGGGAGGAGCATGGTGTACACTTCTACACAGTGCTGAACAGATGTTCAGTTGGGACCCTTCTTGGAGGCGCCGCAAGAAATCGTTGTGCACAAGAGCAGAGAACAGGAAACATGCCAGCATTGGTCTGCCACCTGTAAATGGATCAATATCCCTCAGCACACGTAGCTCATGCAGAAATTTGTTCAGCTGATCTTCAATAAGGTTTGAGGTACTGGTTTCTGGCTGGTTGTTGCATGTTTGCACCGAATCACATGATTCCCAAAAACCATCTGATGCGATCCTACTTTTCTTACTGGGTGGATTTTCAGATTTCACTTGCATACTGTTGACATTGACAGTATTTTGAAGTCTTGAGATTGACATAATGACGATACAGCTGCTACTATTTCCGACCTGCCTTTAATTTTTTGGACTTCAGTTAAGTTTAAAACATCGATCTAGCCCTGCAGAAACAACAAAGAGTTCATGATCAAACAAACCTGAAAGCCTGTGCTTCAACGCTGATATAATTTCTGCAACCGTCTTCTTGATTCCATCATCACATATGTCCCACTGCAAATACAGCAAGATAGCTTGAATGCTGGCAACACCAATGACAAAATATACATTTGTGCTGCTGATGTCAGAGTCAGTTGTTCAAAGGGCTTCGGTAATGTCACAACGTGAGACACCAGATTCCACTGCTTTGTTATCAAATTCAGGTTTTTGCTGTCATGATCACCAGCTTCTATGTTTTCTGTTCCGCAAGATGATCCAACATGTAAAAACGTTGGATTCCAATGAGTCACAAAGTCTTGACATAGCTGATGTTCAGACAATCCCAGTTCTTGTATCTCATGAAGGCGACAAGTAGCTGCTAAAGAATGTTTAAAGTGCCCAACAATTCTGCGGGCAAAAGTTATAAGCTGTGCTACAGATGGCTGACATAGAATGGCATCTTGAATAACAAGCTGCAATGTATTACTTAAGTAGCTAACTTTTGGCAAGTTTGCTTCACCGTATTTGCACCATTATCAGGCAATACAACATGTACTTAGTTGTAATCAATTTTCCATTCGGTCAACATTTTCTATCAGAGTTTCAGCCAAACGTAATCCCTTATGTTTTCCTTAAAATGTTCGCAATGACTGCTTTTGTTAGCTCAAAACTCTCATTAATCCAGTGTGCTGTAAGGCTGATGAAAAAAGCTGTGGTATGTTGAGCATGTATCTGTTGTCAGATAGATGGATTTCACTTCATCAATCTGTGACTGGATATGAGCCCTAATGGAACTGTACATGTTAAGAAATATATTCTCAGAAAAAAATTTCATGGTTGAATTTCTAGTATGAAATAAAATTTGTGTACCTCACCTCCAACAAACCCACCAGAGACTTGAAATCGACATCTCCCACAACGGAATATGGCTGAATGTCTGGTGCCATCATTCTGCGGTCGGCATGATGTAGTTTCATTGCATCTGCACTGTTTTTGCTCATGACTTTTTTCTGCCTGTTATCTTAGTTTGCGACTTCTGGGTTTTTGCCTAAATTGACGATCTATTTCCAGCTGCTGGTTTTTCATTTGTCAGCCATATTCCGTTGTGGGAGATGTCGATTTCAAGTCTCTGGTGGGTTTGTTGGAGGTGAGGTACACAAATTTTATTTCACAAAACTTGCTTGTACTCCTCTGGGTGTTTGTATGACAGGTGATTGTTGAGTGGAGATGTTACACCACTATGTGATATAACCATTTTGTGCAGCAAACACACTGCTTTACTATCATCTTCCTCGCATGCACTAAAAAATTTCCAAATTGGACTACACTTATCCATAAAGATGATCATTGCTAAGGACTAACACAGATTTTTTTTCTTAAACTCAGTGAACAGTGAATATAAAGTATAACCAAACAACAAGACACAATTTAATCCAATACCACAGTCTCAACGTAAGGAGTTGTGTTAATGACATACGCAGACACAGATATTTACACAACTGGTTTTATATGACTGAACCGTCTGCCTGCCTAGTCAGCTGCTACAACTCTCTACAGTATGCAATGCCAGACATGGTGTGTTGGATTCAGGGTGGGACCGATTGCAACTTAACGTCAGACCACTTTCTAGGTCTACATTATCACTGCCGCAAGTTGACATAATTTTACTAATCGTGTTCGGTTGCAGCGTACTATTTGACCTAATAGGAATAGCTCATTGAATGCACTATTTGGCACCAAGTACAGCCCTAATATAAATAATAAACTCTTAAAAACTTATTTGCAAGTTCAGAATTTCCCCTCTTAACTTTCAGCATAAGAACTGACTTCAACCTTTCTATCTATCAGGGCAGACACATGCTTACGTAAGAGAATAATCATGTGGGTGGACCAGGAAAGAAAAATAATACATAAAAATCCATCTTCCTGATGGTCTTTAGACACTCTATATCACATCTAGTGATATCCTTTTCTTCTTATTATTCTAGCAGCACACGTGAGTTCTTTCACTCACTCACTTTCTTATTTCCACTCACAACATCCTGTAACACAGAATGAAACAGATGATGAACACTGCCATGGGTTTCAACAAGGACCATTAAAACTCCGTCCAGTAAATATTAATTACCAACACAGCTGGCCATTCTTTACTCCCAGTCAACATTATAACCACCACATCCTACTAGGCTGCAGTCATAGCCAGTATCATTGCTAAAACTTTAGGTCCCACAACCATCACTGCCACAACAAACTGCCAAATTTCAGGTCTAACATTTATTATGACCGCCACAAACTGCCAGACATGATCTATCATCACAGAGAACGTATTATTAAAATTTTATAATGACCACCTCATTCATGCCACATTTTGATTTCTAGTTTTCAGTCACATTTCTTCACTAATATCAGCACAAGCTTTTCACAAAACAATTTTGAAAAACATGAATATACAGTATATTAATCTCTAAGTTTATTAGTAACACAGTATATAATCGACAAATAAGAGAAGACTCTAAGCAGAAATATGTCTCCGACTATATAAGGAAAAGAAGATATATCGGTCATGTCCTACGAATGCAAAACAACAGAATACCACTACAGGCGCTTACTTGGGTTCCTGAGGGTAAGAGGAAAAAAGGAAGACCAAAAGAAACACTTAGAAGAACAATAATAAGAGAAGGAAGAACGTTGGGCCTAAATAATGTGCAAGAGTTAAGAGGAGTGGCGTCACAACGAACAACCTGGAGAGCACTGGTTTCTGCCTTATGCGCCGTGTTTGGTGCTTACAGAATTTATTATTATTATATGAAAATTATTAATTGGTATTTCACTGGGATGTTGTTAAATAATGCTAGATAAGTCCAATGTCAAAACTCTTCACCTTTTGAAAATAATGACAACATAAAATTGATCTGCATTATAAAAGTGTGATAAAAGTGAGAGTATGAATTTAGTTTTACAAAGGAATCATATTGTTGATGTCTCGATGTTTATCTTGTTTCCTACTAGAGTTACTTGCCCTTAGGCTAGCTCTACTTTTCTCTTCTTCCTACTTCCTGTTTTCTAAGATGGCGAATTAAACATGTCGATCCTTGTATCTTGTGTTCAAGCTTCGTGATTATGCTCCGTAACGTGAGTATGTATGACAGCCAGCCACGTCTCATTACATCTATCAATATTTACTAGACACGAAGGTAAAGATCAACATGGTGGCAGCGGTGTTTTTTTTCTACAGAATTCGGACTATTCTGCTGAATATCTTGTAACACGTGTGTTGAATGTCAATAGACTTGAGGTGAGATTACTGGTTATTGCTAGCATACCATTATCATGGCAGAACGGCCCTTATTTCGGTTACCACCCTGCCTAGACATAAATAACGTCGAACCAGACACATTTCGTAAATGGAGACGACAGTTAGATCTATACATACATGTATCAGAGGTGGCCTCTAAACCTGATTCTGTTCGGGCGGCCATTATTCTTCACTGTGTTGGACCTCAAGCTGTTGAAGTTTTTGATCAACTGGCAGAGGAAGGAGACCACTCTAATCCTACTAAAATTCTCGATTTGCTCCAGAACCATTGTAGCTCACGAAGCAATGAAGTATTACATACGTTCAGATTCTGGAACACACCTCTTCAAGATTCTTTTAATTCCTTTTTGACTGAGCTGAGAACTAAGGCAGATTTGTGCAACTTTAACGACAAGGATCGTATGATAAGAGACAAAATTGTCTTTACTGTTAACAAAAGGTTACAAGAGAAGCTCTTGAGAGAAGCTGACCTCGATCTAAAGAAAGCATTCACATATGCAGAGTCTTCGAGCAAACTGGAAACGACATAAGAGAGATGAGTAATACAGTACAACCTTCTGAAGCATCATCATCATCAGTTGCCATCTCCACAATGAAGGTTGGCTGTAATGGATCTCCAAAGTCTTCTGTCTCTTGTCTTGGTGGTGCACTCTGATAGACTCTTTCCTGTCCATCTCTTGATGTTATCTTCCCACTTATACCGTTGTCTTCCCCTTGCACGTTTGCCTTCAACTCTCCCTTCTGTTATGGTCTTCTGCAAGGTGTTATGCCTTTTTATGTGGCCAAAGTATCTTAACTGCCGAACTTTGACCTCCCTCATTAGTTCTCTTTTCATACCTAGATTTTCTAGGACCTCCTTATTTGTTTTCATCTCTTTCCATGAGATACGCCCCATTCTTCTATATATCCACATTTCAAGAGCCTCAATTCTTTCTTCCAAATGCTTATTCATCGTCCATGTTTCTGCACCATACTGAAATGCAGAATATATATAACCCTTTATGATTCTCAGTTTTAATTTGTGAGATAACTGTTTGGATGTCAGTATATGTTTCATGTTGTTGAATGTAGCTTTGGCCATTCCTATTCTCTTCTTGATTTCTGTTTCACATCTGCCATCTTCTGTTATTATATGACCAAGATATACGTAGCTCTTGACTTGTTCCAGGATTTTCCCATTTACGCTTATCTTTAATGTGGGTTTATCGTTTGTTTTGCTAATTATCATAGTTTTTGTTTTCTCAATATTAATGTCGAGTCCATATTCATGACTTATGCTGTTCACTTGCTTCACTAGTTCTTGTAACTCCTGTAACTTATGAAGCAAGGGTCTTGAAAAGGGTACAGAAAAAAATCACTCAACCATAAACCTCCCAAGAAAGACACTGGGCATGCTGCTGGTAAAGCCTGTCAAAGTAACACTGACAAGGGTACTTTGAACCTAGAAAGGAGTGTCATTACTGCGGACAAAAACATCTATTAATTAAGAAAAAGTGTCCTGCATGGGGGAAGTTTTGTTCAAATTGTGGGGGAAGAAACCATTTCAAAGTTAAATGCAAGAAAGTTCATACTGTTCACACAGAGTCAGTGGAAGATTCTGAAGTTTTTCTTAATTGTGTGAAGTCTAGCAAAGCTTGTACATCTGCACAACTCATTGTCAATGGAAAAATGGTAAAATTTCAGTTAGACACAGCAGCTGATGTGAATACAATCTGTCAACGCTTTGTGATGCAAGAACAACTGTTACCCACTAAACAGAGGCTTGTTATGTGGAATGGTACTAAGATGACTCCACTGGGAGAAGTTCTATTAACTGCTGAGAATCCTAAGACTGGGACAAAACACAATATAAGGTTTACTGTTGTGAAAAATAGATTCACATGTTTGCTGGGCAACAACACACTGCAGGATCTACAGTTTGTGACAGTCAACACAAATTTATTGCTAAGGTGGCTACTGACAGTTCAGATAATGATCATAACTCTGATAACCATCTAGGTATCCTGGGTGAAGCTGTGTTGCATATTGATCCTAATATTCGTCCAATAGCACTGCCGTGCAGAAAAATACCATTTTTCACTTAAAAGCAAGGTAAAGTCAGAGCTTCAAAATCTAATGAACAGAGGTATATTAATACCAGTAGAGGAACCGACTGAATGGGTTAACCAAATGGCTGTTGTTGAAAAGTCTGATGGTTCTTTAAGAATATGCATTGATCCTAGACCCCTGAATGAGGCTTTGCAGAGGGAGCATTACAGATTACTAACTTTGGATGATGTATTGCCTGAACTCAATAATGCCAAGATCTTCACAAAGCTGGATATCAAGGAAGCATTCTGGCATATCAAACTTGATGAGAAGTCTAGTAAACTTACAACAATGATCACACCTTATGGTAGGTTCAGATGGTCTAGATTACCATTTGGCTTGAATGTAAGCAGTGAAATTTTCCAGAGGCATCTAGCATATGTGAATATAATCAAAGCGCTATATGACAATGCAAGATGTTGTGTTAGAACAAATAAAGGGAATACAGAATGGTTTACAGTAGAAACAAGGTTGTATTATGTCACCACTACTTTTTGGAATAGCTATTGATTGGGTTATGAGAAACTATACCCACAATGAACAATTAGGTATAAAATGGAAAAATGGAAAATTCCTGGGGGACCTGGATTTCGCAGATGATTTAGCATTCTTAAGTTCAACACCCAGACAATCCCAAGAAGCAGTACATAATTTGTGTCATCTTTCGGTTAAAATAGGTCTCCAAATAAATGCCTCTAAAACTAAAGTTATGAACTTTTCTAACGAGACCTTTAATATCATCCTGAACGGGGAAAAAGTACAGAAAGTTGAAAGTTTCAATTATTTAGGCAGTAAAATGACTCAGGATGGTGACACAACAAGAGAAATTCATACTAGAATTGCTTTGGCAGCTAGCGCCTTCAATAGATTATCTAACATTTGGAAATTACGATCATTGAATATACATACCAAGCTTCGTCTGTTTAATTCAAATGTTATCTCAGTGTTAACATACGGCTGTCCCTATGTATGCCCTATGTATGCTGTCGAAAGCATACATAGGGACAGTTTATGGAAAATACTGAGGGCTTATGGAGTTCCAGGCTGCGTGGTGTCAGTCATAAAAGGCCTCTATGCCGGCTTTGTGTGTGGTGTTGGGCAGGGCGGCCTGACCTTTGAGGTGAGGACAGGAGTACGGCAGGGATGCCCCTTGTCAACCACTCTGTTTTTGGCGGTCATGGACTGGGTGGTGCGCCGGACGGCGGGGGGGGGCAGTCCAGGGGGGAATGGGATGGACAACATTTTTTGCATTGGAGGATCTGGAGTGTGCAGGTGGCATTGCACTGCTAGCACATTCACATCGGCACATCCGGGGGAAAACGGATGGACTTGATAAGTTTAGCCAGCAGGTGGGCTTGAACATCAATTTAGGGAAGTCTGAGGTAATGACGCTCAATGTGAGCAACCCTGAGCCCATATCAGTAAGGAATCAGCAATTGGTACAGACAGATACCTTCACATGCCTAGGAAGCATGGTGACACCAGACGGCGGGGCGGGCGAGGACATCGGCATCGGAATGAATGGGGCAAGGGCAGCCTTCTTTGGCCTAGACATCATCTGGGGGTCCTCCCAGTACAGCACAAGCACAAGATTAAGATTATATCAGAGCTGTGTGCTTTCTGTGCTTCTCTATGGTGCGGAATGCTGGAGAGTTACAGAGAAGGAAATGTCGAAATTGTCCTCTTTTCACACAACATGCCTAAGAAAAATTAACCGAATCTTTTAGCAAAATACCATCACTAACCAAGATCTGCTTACTCGTAGCAAGCAAGAGGACATGCAGACCATCATAGCTGGCAGACGCTGGAGCTGGGTTGGTCATGTCTTCAGAAGAGACCCCGATGCCATCACAAGAACAGCTATGCTTTGGACCCCTGAAGGAAAACGAAAGAGAGGCCGACCAAAAACAACCTGGCGGAGGACTGTGGAGGCTGAGATGCAAACAATGAACCAGAGGTGGGGCACTGTACGAAGGATGGCCACCGACCGAGCAAAGTGGAATCAATTTGTTGTTACCTTACAAGACGCCACTAGGCGTGATGGCCACTGACTGCTTTGACGGTCGGCGGCTAAGGATCAAAGAAGAAGAAGAACATACGGCTATGAGAGTTGGAAAATAACAAAATCATTGGAGAACAAGCTGAATACATTGGAGAACAAATGTCTTAGAAAACTCATGAATATCAGTTGGAAAGAATTCAAGACTAATCGACAAATAAGAGACGACTGTAGGCAGAAATATGTCTCCAACTATATAAGGAAAAGACGATGGTCATATATCGGTCATGTCCTACGAATGCAAAACAACAGAATACCATTGCAGGCACTCACTTGGGTTCCTGAGGGTAAGAGGAAAAAAGGAAGACCAAAAGAAACACTCAGAAGAACAATAATAAGAGAAGGAAGAACGTTGGGATTAAACAATGTGCAAGAGCTAAGAGGAGTGGCGTCACAACGTACAACCTGGAGAGCACTGGTTTCTGCCTTATGCGCCGTGTTTGGCGCTTAAAGAATTTATTATTATCTAGCACAAGCTCTTGAAGGTCTTCATGGTTGCATCAATGTTGCTGATGACATAGTTATTGCAGGTTGTGGATCAGACAGCAAGCAATTAAGGACCATGATCTGAAGCTCAAAGCACTGAAACATAGGTGTAAAGAGAAAGGCATTAAACTGAATGACGCTAAAGCTCAAGAGAAGAAAGAAGAAATTACCTTCATGGGTCACCTTATTACTGCTCGAGGTGTTGAACCAGACAAGAGAAAGGTTGAGACAATACTAAACATGCCCATTCCTAAGGACTGTCATGAGGTTCGCAGATTTTGCGGCATGATACAGTATCTAGCAAAGTTTCTCAACAATCTTTCAGATGTTCTTTATCCAATTAGAGAACTTACACGTAAGGATACTCCTTTTATCTGGTCTGCTGAATGTGACCAAGCTTTCAAGAGTGTCAAGAAACTGATTACTTCTACTCCAGTACTCGCATACTATGATCCTGATGAATCTTTGTGTATTCAAGTTGATAGTAGCAGCTATGGACTTGGGGCTGTCCTCCTACAAAATGGTCAGTCAATAGAGTTTGCTTCTAGAGCTCTAACTGAAACAGAACAACGATGGGCTCAAATTGAGAAGGAGCTCTTAGCTGTTGTATATGGTTTGGAACGCTTTGACCAGTACACTTATGGAAGGAAAGTTACAGTCATCAACGACCATAAACCTTTGGCGGCCATCGTTAAGAAACCTCTGAGTCAAATTCCTCGAAGACTGCAGAATTTACTGATGCGCAGCCATCGATATGACTTTGAATTCCAATGGGTACAAGGTTCTGATCTTCTTATAGCCGACACACTGTCCAGAGTTTGTATTCATAATGTCACATTGGATTCCTTAGCTGATAGAGAGAGCAATGCAGGAGCTGATGCACCTGTAAGATTACCTGAAATACCAGATGTGATGATGGAAAAGATTAAAGCTGAAACTCTCAAAGACAGCGTGCTCCAGAGGTTGAAGTCAACCATTTTGGATGGGTGGCCTAAAAGAAAGTCTGATGTACCAGCTGAGCTTATGCCTTATTTTGACATTCGTGATACTCTGACAACAGAACAAGGCATAATACTTAAAAGAGAGCGTATTCTTATCCCAAAAGCACTGAGGCCTGAAATCAAGCAGAAGCTACATGCTGCTCATCTTGCATTTGACAGCATGATGCGCCGGGCCAGAAGTGGTCTGTTTTGGATCGGCATGACGGCTGAGATTCGACAGATAGCTGACAGTTGTCCAGAATGTCAAGAAACAAAGGCAAGGAATACTAAAGAACCTTTAAACCAACACTCAAGAGGTTTATCACCCTGGGAGAAAGTTAGCACTGACATCTTTATTATAGAAGGTCGATATTATTTAGTCCTGATTGACTACTTCTCCAACTTCATTGAAGTAGACTTTCTACCTACAATGACAGCACAGTTAGTCATCAGGAAATTGAAGTCTCATTTTGCTCGTTATGGTGTCCCTAAAGTTATTGTATCTGACCAAGGTACTCAGTTTACGTCTGCACAGTTCAGATCATTTACTGCGAGATGGGGAATACTTCATGTTAAATCAGCACCAGGTCATCATAAAGCCAATGGATTAGCTGAATCTGCTGTGAAACTCATCAAGGGTATGATGAGAAAGACTGTTCAAAATAATACAGATGCGTATGAGGCACTACTTGAACTTCGTAATACGCCGAGACAAGGGTTTGATCTAAGTCCAGCAGAAATACTGTTCAACAGGAAATTGCATACACTGATACCTTCTGCAGTGAAACCCGTTGCATCTCACAGTAGAGTTATTGAAAGTAGAGGCAAGAGAGACAGATCAGTGAAGAAGTATTATGATAAAACTGCTCATGATCTGCCCAAGTTGTCTCACCAGCCAGTCTACTATCAAGACCCTGAACAACCAAACTGGCAACCTGGAAGGATTGATAAGAGGCTCTCTGAAAGATCTTATCTCGTTGAAGGGGAGAATGGAGGTCAATATGTCAGAAACATAATTCATCTAAGACCTAAAACAACACCTTTCACACCTGATCCTGAGGACCTGGAAATTGATGTCTCCTCTCTAGCTCTACCCGAGCAACAGGTTGTTTTGCCAGACATGGAAAACACTAGTGAAGTGAACATTTCCAATCCTCCAGAAGTTGATCCTTCAACTCCAGCTACTTCTAGTCCTGGGAAAGCTGGCAAAGAACAGGAACATTCTCTCCTACCATCTTGCCCTAAGAGACCTCAAAGAGATCGCAAGAAACCCTCTTGGATGAATGACTTTGTTCACTCATAAAGAAGGGGGGGGATGTTGATGTCTCAATGTTTATCTTGTTTCCTACTAGAGTTACTTGCCCTTAGGCTAGCTCTACTTTTCTCTTCTTCCTACTTCCTGTTTTCTAAGATGGTGAATTAAACATGTCGATCCTTGTATCTTGTGTTCAAGCTTCGTGATTATGCTCCATAACGTGAGTATGTATGACAGCCAGCCACGTCTCATTACATCTATCAATATTTACTAGACACGAAGGTAAAGATCAACACATATAACAGTATTTACTTCCAACCACCAGTCATTTTAGAACCGAACAAAGCTATTATATTTCATAGCATTTCACAATAATTAAATCATGAAACACCACTAATCTTTGCAAATGATTAATTGTTTGTATATACAGTATGTTTTTAAATGTTTGTATGATTACAGTATTTTTTTTAAATGTTTGCATGATTACAGTATGTTTTTAAATGTTTGTATGATTAAGGTATGTTTTTTTAAAATGTCTATGATTACAGTGCGGATTATCATGAAGAGGATAGAAAGAAAGTTAGAACATGAAATACATGAAGTTCAGGCGGGTGTTAGACAAGGCAGAGGTATGAGAGATCACATCTTTAATGTGAGAAACATCCTCGAGAAATGCAGAGAATACAATGCAGATCTTCATGCCTGTGTTGTAGATTACACCAAGGCCTTTGACTGCGTACAACATCAGAAATTGTGGAACATCATGAGAGACATGGGGTTTCCAGCGCATTTGATCCATCTAATTGAAACATTATACCATAAACAACAAGCAGCTGTCAGAGTAGTGGGAGAAACATCAGGATGGTTTGAGGTGAAAAGGGGAGTAAGACAGGGTTGCATCCTCTCTCCATACTTGTTTAACATCTATGCAGAAAATATAATGAGAAATGTTCTGAGTGACCAAGAATGTGAACTTTGCGATCTGTTCACAATTGGTGGAAATGCGATCCCAGAACTCAGGTACACAGATGACACAGTTGTTCTTTCAAACAATACCAAGGGACTAGAACAGTTAATCCTGTCTGTCAAAAGACACAGTGAGGATCAGAACCTTTTTCTGAACACAAAGAAAACAAAGATAATGTCCACAGACAAAACAAGATGCCAACCAAAAATTACCATCAATGATGAGGAAATTGAAAATGTCACAAATTTTGAATATCTTGACTCCATAATTAACAACAATGGAGACTGCTCAAAAAAGGTCAGAAGGAGACTGGCCATAGCAATGCAGAGGTTAAATAAAATGAAGAACCTATGGCATAACACCAGCAAATTAATAAAAGTAAAACGTCTGAGAACGTGCATCTTTCTGGTAGCAACATATGGATGTGAATCATGGACCATTACTCGAACATTAAAGAAAAAAATTGAATCTTTCGAAGCAAAGTGTTACAGAAAAATTCTCAGAATATCGTGGACCAAGAAGAAGAAAAATATAGACATCCTTCACGATCTGAGCATCGAGGAAAACTGGCTCATAAACAATATCATGTCCCAGAAACTGAAATATTTTGGCCACATTAAACGCCATAGTGGCTTAGAGAGAGCAGTGATGGAGGGTATGGTACCTGGAAGGCGAGGCAGGGGCCAACCAAGGCGACGGTGGACACAGGACATTGAAGACACCTTGAACATAACATTGGAGGAGGCAGGAGGGCTGGCTAGAGATTGAGAATCTTTCAGGTGGGCTGTGATGACAGCGACGTTCTGCAAAGGGCATGCTACATGATGATGATAATTACAGTGTGTTTTTAAATGTTTGTATGATTACATTGTGTGTTTTAATGTTTGTATTTTAACAGTATGTTTTAAATGTTTGTATGATTACAGTACGTTTCTATTAGCCTCTGTTTGTATCAATCCTTGATCCAGCCTTCTAGGTGGAGGATGTCTAGGCTCTTCAATGATAGTGGGTCCTTCTTCTGCAAGCTTTGGTGTAATGGGTACCCATTCCTCACCCCTGATTCCAGCCTGAGAAACAAGGTCAGAAAAATAAAGATCTGAAGTATTGTTTTCTTCAATTAGTGGGCAAAAAATATCTTGTTCAAGCCTTGCTGATTTATCTTTAGGAGGATATAGGATGTCTATAACTTACCATTAGGAGGATATCTGGTGCCTATAACTTATCATTAGGAGGATATTTGGTTCTATAACATTGTGGCCAGCTGGCCTACACTAGCATTTATACGTGCTATAATGCTACATATAAGAATGACAGACATTAAAAGCAGATACGGCGTTTTCGCACAAAATGCAGTATCATTAAAAGTTCAGTTGGCAGTCACGGCTGTAAGAAGCATTGTAGGCAGTCCCAGAAAATTACACTGAATGCGTGGGAAGTGTGAAGTGGCTGTTTTGATTTTTGGGTTTTCCCCATTGTTTAGATGGAAAAGAGCGACGTGTGACAAATGTCGAAAAACAGCGAAACGTGTGCAAAAAATAGTTAAAATGTAACGTGGAAAAAAGAGTGAGACGTGTGGAAAAGGGTGGGAAAAGAAGGAGCTGTATAAAAAGGAGAGATCTGCGGGAAGGATTAGATTAGATAGATAGAAATTTGTGCTAGGCAGTTTATAGTGTTTAGGTGAACTTCGTCTTTGAGATTATCAAGACCAGTTTTTTTTTTCTTTCTTCTGTTGGATACAATTTCCTTTTGGGTATACTCAGTATTTTGTTAAGTGTAAGTAAACGATCATGTCACTGTGTAAATACCAGTGCTTGTCGAATGACGTTCAATAAACTCTGGTTGAATTTTACTGCATTGCTGTGTTTTTGGAACGTTACAGTTGGATCATTTAAAATCCATTATACGATTATTTGCTTATCACTAAACCTAAAAGGGTAAGAACGAACCTGGAAAGGAATATTAGCAAACATCAAGAATCTCCATCTCAGGCAGAAGGCCTGTAGCCACTTGAATAACATATTACCAGACATGAGAAAAAGGACATTAACAACAGAATAAATAAAGTGAGAACAGCCTTTGCTGTTCTCAACAACATTTGGAAGTCGTCCCAGTACAGCACAAACACCAAATTAAGACTGTATGAGAGCTGTGTACTTTCTGTGCTTCTCTATGGTGCGGAATGTTGGAGAGTAACAGAGAAGGAAATGTCGAAACTGTCCTCCTTCCACACAATCTGCCTAAGGAAAATTCTCCGAATCTTTTGGCCAAACACCATCAGCAACCAAGAACTACTTATTCGGAGTAACCAGGAGGACATGCACATCATCATAGCTGGCAGACGCTGGAGTTGGGTTAGCCATGTCCTCAGAAGGGACCCTGATACCATCACAAGAACAGCTATGCTATGGACCCCTGAGGGAAAGCGAAAGAGAGACCGACCAAGAACAATTTGGCGGAGAACTGTGGAAGCTGAGATGCAAAGAATGAACCACAGTTGGGGCACTGTACGAAGGATGGCCGCCGACCGAGCAAAGTGGAATCAATTTGTTGCTGCCCTACAAGACGCCACCAGGCGTGATGGCCGCTAACTGCTTTGACGGTTGGCGGTTATGGATCAAAGAAGAAGAAGAAGACATGAGAAAAATCAATATAACTACTTGCGCATTTAACTGACATGGGTACAACATCATTATGAGGATATCTGGTGTCTGTAACTTATTAGGAGATATGGGGTGTCTATAACTTATCAGAAGAATATGAGGTGTCTATAACTTATCATTATGAGGATAAGGGGTGCCTCTAACTTATCATTAGGAGAATATGGGATGTCCGTAACTTATCATTAGGAGGATTTGGTGTCTGTAACTTATCATTAGGAGGATTTGGGGTGACTATAACTTATCATTAGGAGGATTTGGGGTGTCTGTAACTTATCATTAGGAGAATATAGTGTTTGTAACTTATCATTAAGAGGATATAAGGTGTCTGTAACTTATCATTAGGATGATATCTGGTGTCTATAACTTATCATTAGGATATCTGGTGTCTTTAACTTATCATTAGGAAGATATCTGGTGTCTTTAACTTATCATTAGGAGGATATCTGGTGCCTATAACTTATCATTAGGAGGATATCTGGTGCCTGTAACCTATCATTAGGAGGATATCTGGTGTCTTTAACATATCAATAATAGGATATCTGATGTCTATAACTTATCATTAAGGGGATATCTGGTGTCCTATAACTTATCATTAAGGGGATATCTGGTGTCCTGTAACATATCAATAATAGGATATCTGGTGTCTGTAACTGTATATATTATATTCACCTGCTGCCATTTGTTTATTGATAACATCATTTCCTAATCCTTGATGTCATAGTGTATACAGATTCATTAACACTTCTATGTTTTTGTGTGTACATGAAACAATCATATTTACTGTATGAAGTAAGGTGTATGTGTGTGTGCAAAAGTGTGTGTGTGACACATGGATTTACATTTATAGTTTCATATTTTCTAATGTGTATCTGACCATGGCTGTTCAAATAGTTCTTTAACAAACCTGAGTAGTTCCCTGGAGAATCTTTCTCTATCCTTTATTTATTTTTTTTTTTTCGTTCTTTTTTCCTGCACACCTGTTCTGCACTACAAAGAGCATTATACAAACTTTCATGTGATTCCACAACAGCTGTGATTCATCTTTTTCTGCTTCATATTGCATTTTTAAAAACTGTATCTGGGCTTGGTTCTTCCTCTGTCTAATTTCTTCTATTTATTTTTGTCTTCTCCTCTTTGGTGGTGTACTACTTCTATTGACCTCCCTGATTCCAGATTGTATGCAACATATAAGATACACAATGTCTCAAAATATTTCCATCTTTCTTTCCCAGGTTGTTTGTTTCAGGGCTGTCTACTTCTTGGAAATTACACAGGTGGAAACTTAATAACATCTCTTCTTCCATCGAACAAGGGAATGGCATCATCGCCTGTACGTTCAACTTAAATATTCTCAGTGTTGTGGACTGAATCAGCATGTCATACCAAGTAACTAACATGAGGTTGTGCATGAGACTGGCAGCCTCATCATGTACAAAAATTGCTACACCACTGCAAGAGCAACAGCACAAGAATACTTTGGTGCAGGCTTCCTGCAAAGGAATAATGATGCTGATGTGCACTAAATCCAGGCAGAGATCATCTAACGTCTCATCTGCAGGAACAATGCGCTGTTGATCTACTAATAAAGACCTCACATGCCCCTTCGTTCTGCAAATTTTCATAAATTGCCTACCATGGATACATGGCTAAACTAGCTGTTATTCACAGACCAAAACTGATTTAGTTGGCCTGGTCAATTTTGATAGGTCACCTGTAGAATAATCATTCTTGCCACTGTTGAGGACTGTTTCGCGGCTTGCAGACATGTGAATGATTGCAACATTCGCATGCCTGCACCACGGAACTCCTCAATTAAACTAAGACCATAAATCGCGCAAATCGATGTATGACGCGTCTAGCTTAGTTACACTTTAGTCTGCATGTGGCCTGCGGGCCTGATGGCCGGCGTGCCATTCGACAGTGTTTCAATGTGTGGCACAGCCACTTATGGATAGTGTTTCAATTATGTGGTATAGCCACTTACTCATGTGTAGAACCGTTGTGTTCTGGCTTTAAGCCAATATAAGGATATGTGTCTAAAGACTAGGAAAGTCTATGTGTGGCCATTGAGCCGAACGGCAGCGTTGGAATGTGTGGTAAAACCACTTAAGGATCGTGTTTGAATATGTGGCATAGCCACTGATTAAATATATATGTGGAACGGTAGATCCACTGGAAAGTGTAAGATAGCGTAAGGATCCGTATCAAAATTGATTATAGGACCATGTAGAGTCCGGATTAGAATCGCGAACAAAGCAGATTACGTTCACCTTGAACTTATATACACGGCAGTTAAAGCCGGGCGATACAAGCCAAAGACGTTGAATAATTATACATAGACAGGATCTATAGATTTACAGATAATGTACTCACTAGTATTGTGAAGAGATAATAATTCTAAGGATCGGATTCGGTAGGAGTTGGTTGCACACTCTATTACGCTATAAACTTAACGGTTAACCCAGACGAGCTAAGTCTGTGAGAGGAACATTGTGTAGAGCTTAGAAGTATGATGAAGCCAATTTAAATGTGTGAAATGTTGTTACACCCTATTGTGTAAAAGGATATATTAAATTGTTCAGTCGTCTATGGAACTTGTTGATTGCCTGAATTATGCAGGTTCTCACTCTGTGCTGTGACTGTCATTAATCCTTGCAAGGTCAGTCCAGATTATCACAGATATTTCTAAGACTAACTATAATCTAACCAACACTGCGGAAGAATTAATATACAATAACGACACTGAATATAATAATAATTTAATCACACCACAATGGCTTAAAACTGCACTCGAACTATAAAACTGGAATTAGAATGGATGAATTATAATATCTGAAATATTGACAAGCAACCCAATAAACTCACGTCCAACGGTGCTGAATCTTTTAATAACATCTAGCAAGAAAAGATACAGCGGGAGACCGTAACATACTGGTGTCAGAAAGTGTTCGGACAATTTTCAGAATTCATCTTTTCCGTTACCCAATTGAACGAACTAATGTTCATGAATCAGGCTTCAAGTTGGGAAGATTCTAGTGGAAACAACTTCAAGATCAATTCAGTTCGTCACAGACAAAGTAACAGTGGAAATTGAACAGTTTAAGAAAGTCTCATTCAAGACGCAAGTCCAAGCTGGCAACTCAAATTTACGCATCAAGTTTCGAAGGTCAAGGTCGAGTCTTCACTACGATCAACGGTCGCTGAGTCGCTGAATCAAATTGATCGTATGTCATTCAATTTTTGATCCTGAACGAGCACATAGAACCAGAAAGACAATCCATACACTTGTTAAACCTCCAGAGCAACCGGGGAAGTATTTCAACAGAATTTCTTTCAATATCACGTTTGAAAATCTTCATTCAACCGTTCAAGTCTGCTTCTCTGTGAAAACAAGTCAAACAGCTGGGAGCATCTTGTTGTGGTTTATTTTCGGGATGACTATGGCATGACCACATGAAGATAAGTTCTTGTCTAAATTAGAGCTTTCGACTAGATTGTGTTGTCCAGTTGGCTAGCTTTGGTCTTCAATTTTTCCTCCACTGTCACTTGTCTGTCCTACTTTGCAGTCCTAGTATTTATCATTACGTGTTTACTATCAATGTATTGTATGTAACTTCGCGGGAGGATGGATAGGGCTTATCATTGCTTCTATAGTCCTTTGGAAGATTTAAGCAATTTTAACGACTTTTAGGGATAATTGCTTATATTTGCTGACTGAGGATCTAACTGTTTATTAATTTTTCTTTTGAGTTAGGATATAAATGTTTCTTCAGTTAGCCATATAACCACTTCGCTTGTGCTAGTTGTGACGTCACGTGCCTACGTCATTTAATTTAAATAAATTAATTTCCGTTTTGTGTCACTATTTTATTCGTTTGTGATCTAAAAATTCTCTCTGTCTCAATGTTAGTTTAGGACGACTTGTATCGTAAATTATTGTAATGTTACTTTAAACATTTTATTTCTCTAATTATTATGTCTAGTACTTACTTAGTTTCTTTTTATATGTTTCATAGCGTCGTATAAGTGAATATATCATTTCATTTGCTTGTTCCATCCATTGTTTATCGTCACCTGTTCTTGTCTCTGGCTATAGTAAATATCATAGTTACTTTGATTTAATTAAGCTCACATATTCATAGTATATTTATTGACAAATAATACACTTATATAAGTTATTGAGAAACGTAGCACCATGTCTACGTTGGAAGAGTTTATTAAATTAGGACAAAGTCTAAGTAAATCAGGTTCTGATTTGCAGACTTATGCTGAAACGAGATATGAAAAGCATTTATCGCAACAGGAAAGAATTGAGCAACGGGAACTTAAAAAGTTGGAACTGGCGCAAAAAGATAAAGAAATGGCTCAAAAAGAGAAAGAATGGCTCAAAAGGATAAAGAAATTGCTCAACAAGAAAAAGATAGAGAATTACAGAAAGAACTTAAGGAGAAGGAAATTGCTCAACAAGAAAAAGAGAGAGAATTACAGAAAGAACTTAAGGAGAAAGAATTAGCTCAAAAAGATAAAGAAATGGCTCAACAAGAAAAGGAGAGAGAATTAGATAGAGAGAAAATGCAAATAAGAAGAATGGAACTACTTCAATTAGACCAAGAACATAAACATGCTATTGAGCTTGAGACTTTAAGATTAAATGCTGAGAAAGAAAAGGCTATTGAATTGGCGAGGTTGCAATCAGAACAATCCCGACCTTCAGCTAATTCAAATGTATGTTATCCAAAATTGAAGATGCCACATTTCGACCAATCTAGAGATTGCGTCGATTCATTCATATCAAGATTTATTATGAAAGTTACGGGTTTGAACATACCAAAGGAAAGATGGAGTAGTCTTTTGGTTGATTTTTTGACCGGGGACTCACTCAAGGTTTTCATGAATCTAGATGAGCAAAGCAGAAACGATTTTGATGTCGTAAAAGAAGTACTTCTTAGACGGTTCCAGTTAACTGAATCTGGATTCCGAGAACGTTTCCATATGGCTAAGCCTAGTAAGGACGCTGACTTTGGGGAATTTATTGCTTCCATTAAACATTATTTCAATAGATGGATAGAATTATCAGGTATTACAAAATCATATGAGGGGTTAATGGATCTCATGCTACGTGATAAGGTACTTTCCTCATGTAGTCATGATTTAGAATCATTCTTACAAGAGAGACACCCTTACTCTATTTCAGAATATGAAAAATACGGTAGACAGTTTGTCACGGCACATCCGAATAAGGATGTCCATCGATCTTGTCCACGAGATCCTATGCCTACGTGCGCATCGCTCCAAGATCAGAGATCTTATGATCACCGACCTAGATCACATAGCACGGACGGTCGATATCGTACACAATTTCGTCATGAATATCCGGGGTCTTATAACTTCCCTCGCTATCGTTCACCGTCAAGATTCTATCGTCGGAGTTATCGAGGTTATTCACCTCATGATCGTGGAGGCCACAAAGGCAGGGGCCGTGATGATTATCACAAAGACTATTACAGGGATTATAATGATCATGGATCATCATATAAAAGGAATGATGATAATGATGATTCATCAAATTTTTATTATAAGACAAAATCAGGTAAAAAGAAAACAAATCATTTCAGATCATCTTCAAAGAATAATGACAAACAAGGTCATGCTAATGCATGTACTACCAAAAGAGATCATGAGAATGATGATAACAAACATGCGAATGCATGTAGCATATTAGATGACTCTTGTTATGTTTGTCAATCACATCCTAGATCAGAGAGGAAAAATACGCTTCGTTGTGGTCATACAATGTCTTCTATGTCTGCTTGTGAGAATTTGGGACGTCTCACATACCACAAGGCATATTTATACGGAAAGGAAGTAAGAGTTTTACGTGACACCGGCTCTACTACTGTCGGCATACAACACTCGCTTATCGAGCCCTCTGCATTTACGAGTAAAACTGTTAAATGCATTACATTTGGTGGTAATATAGAAGAATATCCAATAGCACATGTCTATATCGATACACCGTTTTATACAGGTATGGTGTATGCTTGTGGGTTAAGAGCTCCCGTGGTTGAGATAATCTTAGGTAACATACCTGGAGTTAGAAATTGTACTCCACAGGAGATTACGAAATGGGTTGAATCTCACCCATTGGTGGCAAATGCTGTTGTCACTAGAGCACAACAGTTGGCTACAGATATGGCCACCCCACCTACACCTATTATAGATACTATTATGTCTCCCGACGTCGCTGCTGAAGCTCCAGCGGCGTTTGCGGAAAAACAAAAAAATGATCCAAGTTTACAGCGTTTATTTGCGCTAGCGGAAAAAAAAAGTTAGTAAACATACGAAATCAGCACAACATTGGTTTCAAATTAAGAAATCCATACTTACAAGGTATTATGACAATGGTATGTCAATTATTCATCAGATGGTCGTTCCAAAACAATTTAGACCTTTGGTGTTACAAAAAGCTAGATTATTCCACAATCAAGGGAGAAGATTGCGATATTTTAATCCTGGGGGAAAAGTCTGGTTACTCCTACCACATGAGGATAATAAACTGTTGGTTTCATGGCAGGGTCCATTTGTGATTATTAAACGAGTCACGGATGTTGACTATGCTATAAACGTAAGAGGAAAAATTAAAACGTTCCATGTCAATATGTTGAAATTGGCAGTGGAAAGACCACAAGAGTTAATTCCTATTATTAACTCTGTGTCTGTGTCTGAGTCTTCACCTCATATTTCTTCTTTTGCACTAGTGAATGAGGAAGACACTACGTCTTCAATTCCATTACATTTTGCTTTACCATCTTTACAAGCTTCCGAATCTTGGAAGGATGTCCCAATTTCTTCGACTTTGTCATCGTCACAACAAGGTCAAGTTAAGGAAATTCTTCTTTCTTTTAACGATGTACTTACTGACCTTCCAGGTCATACGTCTTTAATCTCTCATGACATCATTCTAACGGATGATCACCCTATTAAGTTAAGACCTTACCCTATTTCTTTACATCATAAAGACAGGGTTGAAAAGGAGCTAAAGGATATGATAAAATTAGGAGTTATATCTCCATCAGAATCTCCTTATGCTTTTCCGATGGTTATTGTGAAAAAGAAAGATGGGTCGCTCCGTATTTGTATTGACTTCAGACGTCTTAACCGTATCACAATTACTGACGCTGAACCAATGCATTTGTTGGACGACCTACTTTCACAAGTTTCACAGGCCACGTACTTTAGTAAACTAGATCTGTCTAAAGGCTATTGGCAGATACCACTTACTGAACATGCCAAACCTTTCACTGCCTTCACGACTCCATTTGGATTATTCCAATGGAATTACATGTGCTTCGGCCTTGTAAACGCGCCTGCGACATTCGTGCGCATGATGCGCCGCCTTCTGGGCGATAGAAAAGATGTCATCACATACATCGATGACATCTGTCTATTTCACAACTCATGGGAAGACCATATTACTGGTTTGTCTTCTCTTCTCATTACACTACGACAACAGGGTTTGACTGTAAGACCTTCGAAGGTCCAGATAGGTTGTCAGGAGATTACTTTTCTTGGTCACCGCATAGGTAACCATAGATTACACCCTGATGACAATACAGTCAAGCGTATACTGGAGATTGCCACTCCATCATCTAAGAAACAAGTAAGAAGTTTACTCGGGCTTGTTAACTATTACCATAAATTTATACCACGCTTCGCACAGATTTCTGCTCCTTTGTCCGGATTGTTGGCCAAAGGTAGTCCAAAAAAAAATATTATGGACACCGCAGTGCGAAGAGGCTCTGATTATGATAAAGAATTTATTTAAGAATCCTCCTATCCTGTTATTGCCAAACATACAGTTACCATTTTTGATTCAAACAGATGCATCCAGCTCCGGAATCGCAGGTTGTTTGCTTCAATGCTATGAAGGGATACTCCATCCATGCTTGTTTGTCTCACGCAAGCTTACTCCGACAGAACAAAAATACGCTACAGGAGAGCGCGAACTGCTCGCGGTGGTGTGGTGCTTTGAAAAACTGTCTAAGTACTTGATAGGGAGAAAGTTCTTTATCTACACAGACCACAGTCCGCTCACGTTTATCACTTCGAGAACTATGAAAAACGCAAGAATTCACAAGTGGTTTCTTTTACTACAAGAATTCGCCTTTTCAATAATTCCAATTTCAGGAACTGATAATAACCTCGCGGACTTGTTATCAAGAAATTTTACGTCACAGGATTGAGATAACTTTCTTGTCTTGATGTTACAAGGGACATAATTTTATAATTATTATTTCTAATTGGGAATATTAATTTCATTATTTCATTTTGACGATAGATAACATGCATAGATTGTAGTCAGGCACATCTTCGCCACCACTCTCTCACGTGCCACGAGTGTCACGTTTGGGAGGGGGGGGGGGGGAATGATGTTGAGGACTGTTTCGCGGCTTGCAGACATGTGAATGATTGCAACATTCGCATGCCTGCACCATGGAACTCCTCAATTAAACTAAGACCATAAATCGCGCAAATCGATGTATGACTCGTCTAGCTTAGTTACACTTTAGTCTGCATGTGGCCTGCGGGCCTGATGGCCGGCGTGCCATTCGACAGTGTTTCAATGTGTGGCACAGCCACTTATGGATAGTGTTTCAATTATGTGGTATAGCCACTTCCAATTTTCAAAAAGGGTGACAATCGACAATGTGGAAACCATAGAGGCATATCCCTTCTCAGTGTCCCTGGTAAAATCTACTCTAGAATCCTAGAGCAGAGACTCCGACGCCTAGCCGAGCCACAATTGGATGAGGTCTAGTGCGGATTCCGAGCAAACCGAAGTACTCAAGACCTAATCTTCACACTCAGACAGCTGAGTGAAAAGGCCCTTGAGTATAAGAGTGAGATCCATCTTTGTTTCATAGATCTGGAAAAGGCGTTTGACAGGGTCCCCTGGAGCAAACTTTGGGACTGTTTGGCAAGGAAGAATATTCCAGCACCTCTGATTCATGCTATACAGAGCTTCTACAAGTCTTGCAGAAATTATGTGAGGACAGCAAACCATAAGTCAGAAGAGTTCAGGACCACCACTGGTGTAAGACAAGGTGATATCCTATCACCTTACCTCTTCATACTCCTTATGGACGATGTCATCAAGGCATGTAAGGAGAGAACAAGAAAGTATTCAGTGGGGTACTGGAAGATGAGACAGGTCTATATTTCGGAGCTGGCATTTGCTGATGATGTTGCCCTGATTGCTAAATCAGAGGCACATCTCCAATCCAACCTGCAAGTCTGGAAGGAAGAGCTGGAGAAGAGAGGGATGGTCATAAGCAGCTCTAAAACAAAATCCATGGTGATATCACGAGAAGAAAGAAAACATCAGATTAAGTTGGGAGAACAGGTCCTGGAGCAGGTCGACCACTTTAAATATCTCGGAGCTATTATAGACCGAAAGGGAGGCATCAAAGAAGAGTTGGCCACTCGAAAAGCAGCGGCTGGGAGACTTTTTCAGGCCATAAATCGTGGATTCCTCAGCAAGAAAGAGGTTGGTAAGAAAACGAAGATGGCTGTATACCGCTCCACCTATGTCCCAGTCTTGACATATGGATGCGAGTCGTGGGCAATGACTACAACCCACAAAAGCCAGATCCAAACCTCAGAAATGAGGTATCTGAGGAAAGTGGTTGAAGTAACAAGAAGATACATGGTCTGCAACCAGACGATCCGTCAAGGCCTAAAATCCCATCCGCTGCAGACCCAAATAGAACAGTCCCAACTAAGATGGTTTGGCCATGTCTGCAGAATGGGAGAAGATCGGCTACCACGACAAGCATGGGAAACAAAGAGCCAGGGATCCAGACCTCCAGGACGACCCAGAGTCCGCTGGGAGGACAACGTTAGACAATCTTTGAAGGACCGAGGACAAGAATGGAACCAGGCCAGGAAGAAGACAGCTGATAGAATGGTCTGGCGCTCTCTCTTCCAAACCTCTACACCTCACGGTAGAAGGGGAACGACTAAGTAAGTAAGTAAGGTATAGCCACTTACTCATGTGTAGAACCGTTGTGTTCTGGCTTTAAGCCAATATAAGGATATGTGTCTAAAGACTAGGAAAGTCTATGTGTGGCCATTGAGCCGAACGGCAGTGTTGGAATGTGTGGTAAAACCACTTAAGGATCGTGTTTGAATATGTGGCATAGCCACTGATTAAATATATATGTGGAACGGTAGATCCACTGGAAAGTGTAAGATAGCGTAAGGATCCGTATCGAAATTGATTATAGGACCATGTAGAGTCCGGATTAGAATCGCGAACAAAGCAGATTACGTTCACCTTGAACTTATATACACGGCAGTTAAAGCCGGGCGATACAAGCCAAAGACGTTGAATAATTATACATAGACAGGATCTATAGATTTACAGATAATGTACTCACTAGTATTGTGAAGAGATAATAATTCTAAGGATCGGATTCGGTAGGAGTTGGTTGCACACTCTATTACGCTATAAACTTAACGGTTAACCCAGACGAGCTAAGTCTGTGAGAGGAACATTGTGTAGAGCTTAGAAGTATGATGAAGCCAATTTAAATGTGTGAAATGTTGTTACACCCTATTGTGTAAAAGGATATATTAAATTGTTCAGTCGTCTATGGAACTTGTTGATTGCCTGAATTATGCAAGTTTTCACTCTGTGCTGTGACTGTCATTAATCCTTGCAAGGTCAGTCCAGATTATCACAGGTATTTCTAAGACTAACTATAATCTAACCAACACTGCGGAAGAATTAATATACAATAACGACACTGAATATAATAATAATTTAATCACACCACAATGGCTTAAAACTGCACTCAAACTATAAAACTGGAATTAGAATGGATGAATTATAATATCTGAAATATTGACAAGCAACCCAATAAACTCACGTCCAACGGTGCTGAATCTTTTAATAACATCTAGCAAGAAAAGATACAGCGGGAGACCGTAACAGCCACCACTTTCACTGAATCCTGGGGGCATTTTTTTCTTCCTTCTTTACAGTTCATGAAGCAGTTATATTTGCGGCTTACAGGGTCAACAGGAGTCTTCACCAGTGTCATCTGTTTTGCCAGTAGTCCACTGATTTTGTCTAGATTGTGAACTAAGTTAGCTATGATATTTTCTTGTTATACTTCAGCTATTCTGACACATATCTTTGCATATCTTACTTTTTGTTTTATACATGGTGATATACCACCTCACTTAACACTCTGCTACTTTACTAATCAACTTACCACAAGATAAATAAAACTTGTTATCATGTAGCATGCAGCACCCAGGACAGTTGCTAGAATGAAGCAGCAAGGAACACTGATGCTGTGGAAAGAAAATTAATTTGAGCTACATACCACTTTGTTCTCAAAACTTTTCACATTTTTTTTCTCCCTCTCTAGTTGAAGAAAACCTAGGTGGATGTAGCAAAATGGTGTAATTTATCCTGTAAGTCAGTAATTTCACTCTATACACACACATACACATAAACATTTTGTTGTTGTTGTAATCTATTGCCAGTGGTATCTTCTGTTTGTTTTGTCTTCTAGTTATTAAAGCACTTGGTATTCATACATTAAGCAAACATTTCTAACCATTAAGGGTTACCAAACCCAACTGTCTTGGATATGACACCCAGTTCACTTTTCACTTCAAAAAATTATGTGAAAATTTAACAACAGTTTCCTAGCAATCTGCATCAAATTGAGCAATTGAATACTTCATGAGAACTCAATATGCCACCCCTGATGAAAAAATTTTTACAAAAAAATTCAAAATACTTGTACAAAGACCCAAATGACTGTACAGACAAAAACAATGTATCTGATAACGAAATTCTTGTGTGTCATGAGTGGTAGAGTGATAAAGGCTGTTATACTTGGATGCTGTATACTGTGTTTTATCAGTGTACGTTGTAAAGATGTACTGGGACTGAATAGTCAACTCAAACAACCGAGCACAGTGTCAGGTATACATGTCACCTTGTCCTGGGACACAATGAGGCCCTGACAAGAATACAGTGTTGACAATGAGTGTTGTAATGAATGTCAATACGCGAATGTGTGACTGTTCTGTGGAGTTGACTGAAGGTTCAAACACTCATTCATACGTATCTAGAAGTTACTTATGCAGACCACTGTAGACGTTTCAATAGTTTAATATGACGCACACACTTGACAGAATGGGTACAGTTACATGAACACTGGTCGACGTCAATAGCATATTGTTGACCCACGGTGTACAATAACAAATTGGCATACATGTTGATGCAAATCACAATGGAACATCAGTATACAAACGTTCAGCGTTCCATATCTTATCTAAATGTTCATCAGGCCTTACTGACTGATCATGTCAGTTCACATATAATGTTTAATAAATCTTCATCAGGCCTTACTGACTAGTCATGTCAGTAAATCAATAATGTTTACGGTGACTCCTAGACAGAACCTCCTTTAGCATAAGTGTAGCTTGCATCCTAGCGGAGATTTCTTCAAATAGCATTCAGCAAATATCTTCTGAGCGAATGTTAAATCACCCAAGAATAGATTTTCCTTTCATAAGTGTGATCTCTTGATCATCATCGGATAATAAGGGCGTCCCTGTTCTCTGATAAATGATCGACAATACATAGCATTTCAAGATGGCTTCTAGTCTCGTAAACATCGCTCACCATAGCGATGTACGACAAAGCTCCAATAAAGATTCAATTCATGAATATCAAAGTTTCCACAAGCATCAGCATAATCTTGTCCTCATAATTGCTGTATAGAAACATAATCCGTGCTGCTAAATAATATGTCGTTCTGACACACTGACATAGGTAGATTCATGTAAACGTCTGCCCCATCTTAAGCCTAGGAATGAACGAAGTCAGCAAAAGTACGTTTACCTTGACATAAGAATACACTAGCAAGCACAAACGCTCTCCCGGCGTTATAGAATCACCACTGGGGAACTCATAGACTAAACAATCCTGGAAGAAACTATCTTCGTCCCCATAATAAATTGAAGAGATCACAAACTCTTAGGACGGGCTAAGACATGACTTTCCCCGCCATAGGCTTTATCACCGAAGGACTCTCTAACGTATCTTCATGCGCCGAAGAGCACCTGACCCCAAAAGTACAGTACAAGAAAAATAGTTCCACTTAAACATCCTAAGATATCAAGATATAAGACATACTCGTCCTACATAGACAAGAACTACACATAGATTCGGGCCATAGACATTCTGAAGCAAGAACAATCTATTCCTAACCAAACACAGAATAGAATAAAGTAAATCTAAATTCCTCCGCTGAGTTCCATTTTTAAGAACGATACAAAGAGTGATAACTCACAGAATGAATACCCATTGCCTAATCTGAGTTATGTCCCTTAAGACCGAAAAACGTGCATCCAAAGATAAATATTTTTATCAGACGAATAAATACATTTTACTTCTGTACGCGTAATCCGTGCGTCACCAAAATATGTGCGCTTAGAAAATCCTGAACATAACCATAACCTAAACCTTAAATCTTAACCACAAAAACGTTCACGACTTACAAGGATGACTACAAATCTTTACTTACTATTTTTTACTTAACGTTTTTTTTTTTTTTGTTGTTGTTGTTTGTATTTTATTTTAATTGTTTGTTTCTGTGTTTATGTTTTTTGGAAAGGGTAGTGCACATGCACATACATTCACACAATTTTACAGTTTTAATTTACTATTTTTGGACTGAGTGGAGGGGTAAGAAAAAACTATATTTAGATATAGGAAATCAGATTTTATTATCTTGAATTTACTATACTATGAGGGACGGTCAAAAAGTAATGCTTCGTAATTTTTAATTTCATTCAATAGGCAAGAAAACAGATAAAATTCACATTGAAATGTAGCCCCAAGTCTGAACTTCAAAAATTTATTTCTCAATGTAGTCTCCGTTATTTGTTACAGTTTTTGTCCATCTTCTCACAAGGGCATGTATCCCCGCACGGTAAAAATTTGTGTCCTTTTTCCTAAACCACTGGCGTACGGCACGTTTATGGGTCTCGGTGTCCTCAAAGTGATGTCCGCGAAGATCTTCTTTCAGTGGTCCAAACAGATGGAAGTCAGAAGGTGCAAGATCGGGACTGTAAGGGGGATGTGTTAATAATGTCCAGCCAAATTCTGCAATCGCATCAATGGTGCGTTTAGCGATGTGTGGTGTGGCATTGTCGTGCAACAGTAGTGCAGTTCTCTGATCTTTTAATGGATAAAGCCGCCGAAGACGACCTCTAAGCTTCTTCAAAGTTTCAATGTAACGGTCTGCATTCACCGTGTTTCCCTGTTCCAAGAAGTCGAGAAGAATCACACCCTTCTCATCCCAAAACACGGAGGCCATAACTTTCCCTACAGATGATGAACTTTTGAACTTCTTTCTTGTCAGCGATGTTGTGTGATGCCATTCCATTGACTGCCTCTTGGATTCTGGTTAAAAAAAAAATGAACCCAAGTCTCATCACCTGTCACAATATTCGATAAAAACTCTTCTCCTTCAGTTTTGTAACGGTGCAGGAGGTTGATGGCTATGGTTTTCCTTCAGCATTGAGGACTTCTATGACATAACGTTGTTTTAACCGAACGTCTTTGGCAGCCATTTTTAAACTGTTACAGTGTTACTGTTACTGAAACAGGTTGGTAATGCTATACAGTGCAGAAGAGTGTGAGGAATCCTGCTAAATTTACAAATTGCACACCGATGCAGTATTTACATACATATAAAATAGTAGGCATTACTTTTTTACCTTCCCTCGTATATATCCTAATTATAACCCATTAAGCGTTGAACAGGATACTTTTTCTTTAAAAAAAAATGGAAGAAAACGTCCCACTGTTCTCACAACTAATTTTACTACTTCATTATTATTGTAAATTGAAAAATTGAACTAAACTTTATTATCCTGTTATATTATATGGAATGAGGACATTTCTATGGCGGTTTCAAATTATTTCAATAAATATCTGCCGTAATTTTAAAAATAATAAAATCACGTGATCATATTTTTTTAAACTAAAAAGCTCATAATTTGCAACGAAAATATAAAATCACTCCAAACTCTACTTCAGGTAAATCACCTTCTGAATTACTGCATCGTCAGCAGCCACTGACACAATTATCACTTATGCTACCTAAAACAGAAAAGAAAGTCACTTTATGTCGGTGCAGAAGTTCTAAATGTAATGGTGGTAATAGTCTTTGTAAAGAATTTCTCATCCAAGGGCAACGGTTACCTTCATGGTCATATTACTCATACAATGGTGACATTACATACTTGTGAAGAAGGGGTTTGACAACATATAACTGATATCTGTTCAACTCCCATACTTCACAGGAAGCTTGATTAAAGTTTTGTTTGTGAGAGGCATATTTGTTAGAAGCAATCCCATTGGTTGGTGGACTGTTGTCAATACGTGTTCACCATGCCTGAAAGCGAAGAATGCGTGAGTGAGTTGAGCTCAGATTTTTGGTGTGAGTGGACGTGATTAGTTTCAAATGGGTAGTTGAAGTATAAACATAAGTAAACTTCATTTCACTTCTGCCCTATTAAGTTTCTTTGTTGATACCAATCGATTTATTCAAAATGTCCCCATCAATTGATTTTAGAACATTTTTTTACTGAATGGCGATGTACCATATAAATTCCCTAGCTATACTAGGGTTCCCATAATGTTTTGTTAAAAAACCGGGACATTTCCAAATTTTTACCTAAAAAACCGGGGACATTTTGTAAAAAAACGGGACATGTTAAAAATTAAGGTAAAGCACAAATAAATCTATTATATATTATATGTTGCACTTAAAATAAGATACTGGTATAAAAATACACACATTAACTAACACAACTTCCACTTTAAAAAAGAATTCTAAATTACAAACATACTTAATTAGAAAAATCGCACCTTTAAAAAATAAACAATAGTCAAGTTTATATTTCAGATTCATCAGAATATTTATCAGATTTATGGGCCTGTTCAAGAAGTTTTTTTTTTTCTTCTGATATTTGGACATAGAACTCAACACAAGAGAAATCCTTAAAATTGGTCTTTATAATGGCAAGCTTTCACTGTCTCAATTTTAAGTCTTTTTTTTTTTTTTTTTCGTCTGTCCAAAGCGCATTTATTAATGAAAAAATACGTTCAACAGCTGCATTGGATCCTGGCAGTGCCAAACAAAAACTAACTAGGCATTTCAGGTTCTCAGCATTTATATCCTGCTTTGTAAAATGAGCGAACATCTCACACCATTTTTCACCGACACTTTGATCCTTCAGTTCACTCCACACATCAAATTTGCTTTCACAATATTTTTTCACACATGCAAACTCATCAAATAAGTCCTCTTCATTCACAGTAAAATTTGGTGACACTGTCTTCGTGAATATGTAGCTTTCTTGGATGTTCTTCCAAGTTACAGACTCCTTTCCCTTCAAATTGTTCCAATCCATAGACTGAAGAGGCGTAAGAAATGGTTTACACCACTCCTGAATATATTCAATGCAGGTGTCATAGAAATCTACTGCATAGCTTTGGAACTTTTCAACTGTTATGTGTCCTTCTTTTTCTAATTCTTGCAACTGATTTCTCACAGTAGTAGTAAGAAACTTTTCTGCCTTCCTGTAGTTAAATCATTTGGTAGATGCTCACTGAACACTGTTTTGGTCGACTTTCGAATTTTTGTTCGAGATTCAAACCGAGGGTCCAATGTAACCGGAAATTGATAAAGTAACACTACTAAAACACGGAATAAAATCTGTTACCCAAAGATTATTTTTTTTTTTTAGGAAGGGCCCTTAAAAAGCGGGACATTTGGAATAAATTCGGGACACCGGGACATTTTATTAAAAAAGGGACTGTCCCGGGAAAAAAGGGACGAATGGGAACCCTAAGCTATACTACAGTTCTATATATATATATATATATATATATATATATATATATATATATATATATATATATATATATATATATATATATATATATATATATATATATATATATATATATATATATATATATATATATATATATATATATATATATATATATATATATATATATATATATATATATATATATATATATATATATACTGAAGCACATAAAAAACGCACCACCTGTATAATCCAAGAACAGAGTGTGAAATGTAAATATAAGTGTGTACAAGTTTACATATTTGGAATCTTTATTCATTTTCCTATGAATCCATGCTGGTCATTAATTTGTACATTTGATTGTTATGAAATTCATTGCATTCTGTGCAGGCAAGGGAGAAAACCAAAAATACAAAAAAATGCACGTGCGTTATCCTGCTGGAGAAGCTGCAAGTCTGGATAAATTGTGAACGCAGGAGCAACCAGTGCATCCAGAACCTCATCTCGATATGTCACAGCATTAACATTTCCACGGAAGACATGAAGAGGCAAGCGATGGTGAAAACTGAATCCTCCCCAAATGTGAATACTGCCACCTCGAAATCGGTTGACACAGCAATCTGCAAAGCGCTCTTCACACCGTCGCTAAATCCGCATACGTCCATCTGCAAAGGATATGTTGAATCTGTTCTCTTCTGTGAATAGGACAGCATTCCACTGCAGTCTAGTCCATCTGATATGTTGCTCTGCCCATTGCAGGCGCTGCTGACGATGTCTGTGAGTCAAGTTTGGCCCAACATAAGGTCGTCTTGCAGTAAGGCCTGTATCTCTGAGTCGTCATATGACTGTCATTCGAGAGACTTGCCCATGTCTACCCACTATTAATCTTGCTGTTTGACTTGCCGGGAGAGTCAATTCCTAAGGTGACTCAGCACAATATGACGATCTTGCGCAGGGGTAGTAACTCGTGGTTGGCCACTCCGAAGTCTATCCCGGGCACTGCCAGTGGTTCCGTAACGTTCATTGAGACGTACAATAGTGCTGTGGTGGCAATTCATCCTTCTTGCAATGGCCCGCGAGCTCATTCCGGTCTCCAACATACCCATGGCTCGTTGGCGGTCGTTTTCAGATAGTCGTGGAATTTCAAGCACATGTACTGGGTGTTTTGTCTCAACGGCCTTTTTATACCGAGTATACTGCCACAACGCGTACACATTTTCAGGGTCATAGCTGTTGAGAATCGTGTTGCACGTGTAACTTTCATCGTTTTCATGTAGTCTGTACACACATGCGGGCTCGTCCTGTTTAGGCCATGGGGCCTTCAGTGTTTTGATAATATTTTGATGATGTTTATAGCGGACAATTCTTTTGGCCATGGGGGCCTGTATGTTACAGTATTTATTCCCAGCGGCTGACGTTTGTAAAGACCGTAGTGTCTATTTTGCTATATTCGGGACATAATATTTAGATGCCCACAGAGTGTAGAAGATTGTGTTGGCGCCTTCATATTATTGTGAACTCACGGGAGTGAGTTTTCTTTTTCAGCGTCCAGTGTAAGGCTAGTGTGTGTCAGTCTGTCAGCGTAATGGTTACGGTCGTTTGACCTGACCTCGTTTACAGGTTTTGACCTACTTTCAGCACCACAGTTATAATGGCTAGTTTTTCGGTATGTTTCCAGTCTTTTGCTGTGAAATAAGATACAGTTGAGTTTTAAGTTGTTTGCTCTAGTATATTTGCAGGTATAGATACGTTTGTCAGTGTTAGGCCAGTGTTACAGTGTGCGTCAGACGGGTCAGTTTGACGTATCTCTGAGTTCTTTTGGTTGTTGGCGACAGTGATCCAGGTGAAGCAGCGGAGCTTGGGGGTTGGTACTATTTAGGTAGGGGCCCAGGCGGCATGTCCAGGTGCCAGATGGGAGATAGCTCGGTCAACCTCGGTAATAGGGTAGAAGATGATGGTCGTTAGGAGTGTCTGTAGTTGATAGGAGGCTGTTAGAGGTTGTTAGTACCCCAATTCATCATGATGAGCTGCTGGTTCTGTCATTGCTGTTTAGATGTGCTCACCCAGGGGTGAAAAAGCTCTGACGTGTCTTTCCTAGGCCGACGCCAGTAAAGTGCCCTGTCGACTTACCTGAGACTTTTGTTGGTAGCTGAACTGTGTATGAGTAGACATTTCCATTGTATTATAGACAGTGCTGTGGGAGCACCTTGAACAATAGTGCGGTCAGTACGTGAGATAATATTATACCGTGACACTCAGATTTGACAGTGAAGCTATTCCTGGACTTATATTCGTTTGGATTATACGTTGTCTAATGTGGAGTGTGCACAACGGGCTGATCACCCGTTTGCCAGTCACTTCGATTACGGAAACAACAGCAAATGGGTTGATTTGCCGTTGCCCTAAAGACGCCACTAGGCGTGATGGGAAACAATGGCAAAGAAAACCTATCTGCTGTTGCCCTAAGACGCCACTAGGCGTAATGGCCACTGACTGCTTTGACGGTTGGTGGCTAAGGACGGAAGAAGAAGAAGAAGAAGAATGTGGAGTGTCGTTTGTTTCTGTGATCATCATTGTCGTCAGTGCTGAAGATTCTCCAGACTCAAGCGCCGTTGGAGCTTCAGATAAGTTAGTGTTTGTATGTTTATGTATTATGTATTATATTGATATTTTCTTGTTTTTTCTGATAATTTAATTTTATTGTCTGTCTTTCTTACTGATTCTATCTATCAGTTACTTTGACTTGTTGAATAGTGTAGTGCTGTTTCTGTATTTGCTTCTTGGTTTGTTGGTGTATGCTTTCCTTTGTTTTGTATTTTCCTTATCATACCAGGATGACTTAGTTTGTTTGTATGTACGTTGAGTGCTAGTTAAGTATTATCTTCCCTTGTTTTCTTAGTAGTTTAGGAATATTTTGATTATATATCTGTGAGACATTATAGTATAACTTTACTGATAAGTTATTTAGTTTGTTTTCACTGAAGTGAAGATAGTGCTTGGTGGAAGAGTTAGCTTCTAGCACCTCATTGTTGAGTGTGGTTTTCGTAGTCTTTGGTGTTACAGTGTATTGGTGTATTCAAGGGAGGAAGGATGGTGAGTTTAGTCCATTTTTGGCCTCTTTGGAAAAGAGTGGATTAGACCGATTCTTTTAGGGTGTGGCAGAGTTTGTTTTGTGGTGGAGTCTGGCAGACGGGATTTCCTGCGACTGCCCTGCTTAACATTCCAAGCCCTGTCGGTGTTAGCTGTATTTGTGTTGTGTGTATTTATAGTGTCGTGTACATTTAGTAATTCTTGTGTTTTGTTTAAGTGGTGTTTTCTCTTGTCCCATCTTACTATCTTGTAAATACGTTTACAGGTATCTCTTGTTTTCGTTCGTGCTCAGTCACGCATTGTAGATATTAATCTACCTCTTCTCTTCGTGTTCTGTCATCTTGTTCCTCGTGACTGGAATATTGTTTTCGTAATGTGATGTGTGTGTTTCTTTCATCTGGGTAGTGTTCATTGTTGCCATAGGTAGTACTTGCATAACAGAGATTATTGAGTTTAGAAGTAAGTTTAGTGTTATTGGAATATAGCACCAGTGTGGGTGCCAGCAAAAGACTTTGAAGTAAAATCTGATTTGTGACTAAGTTGATAGTGGTGTCATAGCACCATAAAGTATCAAGAAGTTATTATTATACAACTATCGACTATTGTAAGTTTATATATTGGTGTCAAGGTATCAGGAAAGTTGTTATTATTGATTGAGAATATACACTAGGGATCTACAGGCTTTCATTCAGATTGGGAAAGACTGTGGGTACACAAAGCAAGAACTGATGGATTTTGCAGAAGCAAAATTCCATTCAGCGGAGAATCAAAAAGCTTTGAAAGTGAAGAAAGAGAGGGAGAGAATTGATAAACAAAATGTTCTAAGAGATGCTCGAGCTGAAGAGTTAGAGTTAAAAAGAAAAGAATTTGAGTTACAAGAAAAGAAGATGAAAGAAGAAAACGAGTGGAAGCAGAAAGAGTTTGAATTGAAAGAAAGGCAGTTGAGAAAAGATAAAGAGTTATAAGAAAAGAAGATGAAAGAAGATAAAGAGTTGGAAGAAAAGAGGATAGAGTCAGGGTTGGAGAAGGTGAGAATGAGAATAGCCCTGGAAGAGAAAATGATGGAGAAGGAGATACAATTGAAGAAGTTAGAAGTGGGTGCGAGTGGTCAGAACTCAACTTCTGGTGGGGCTCATCATCCTTTTAGGCTGCGTCTACCAAATTTCAATGATAAAATTGATAGTTTAGATTTCTTTTTGGAAAGATTTAAGGCCGATTGTGTGGCCTATAAGGCCAATAGGGATCAGTGGCCATCTCTTTTATCGACACTGCTAGTAGGGCCCGCGATGGATACTTTTTATAGCCTCCCTGTAGAGGAAAGGGCCGATTATGACAAAGTGAAGGAGAGAATGCTCCGGAGGTTCCGTCTGACTCCTGACGGCTACCGCACGCATTTCAAAAACGCGATGCCTAGTTCAGACCAAGACTTCGAGGATTTTATCTCGAAGATCAAACTTCTGCTTAATAGATGGATCGAAATGGAGGGGATAACAAAGGACTTTAATGGCTTGTTAGATTTGGTGCTATGGGACAAAGTTTTGTCCTCGTGTTCCAGTGAGTTGGTGGCATTTTTCCAGGAAAGTCAACCAAAGGATATTGAGTCCATGGCCCAATTGGGGCACCATTATGTCCTGGCCCATCCGGGCAAACCCATTCAAAAGTCAGGTCTGTCTGATGAGGAAGTGGCCAGTGACGGCAAAGTTCAGCGACAGTCTTGGTGAAATCAGTCAGACAGAGGCCAAGAACAGAAGTATGAGAGGCCCTCCAGTCCCTACCAGCCGTGTAGAGGTAGCTATGGGAATTTCCGTTCTCATAGGAACAGTCGGCTGAGTTGGCAAAACCGATGATTTAATAGTTATAGCGACGGGGAGGAGCGCCAAGCGCGAAAGGAGGTACGCTTCCAGGACTCGCGTGACGAAGACCGATTTTGGTATACAACCAAACGTCACAAGCAGAGGAGTGCTTCATCAGAGAGTCATTCGTCTGACTCTGATGCGGGGTCTTCGTCATCGAAGGGCTCCAGCAAAGGTACACGCGAGGAGAAGAAGAAAGAGCGTTTGTGTACCAATTGTGGTGGCAAAAGTCATTGTGCTGACATATGCACTACCCCGATAGAACACGCAAATTCCGCGTTTGTATTAGATACGATCAACGAACGAGAGGTTGGTGCTTCAATGCGGGCACGCGGCACCATGTCAGTCAGCAGTCAAGGAGACTGGCAAGGTGGATCTCCACAAAGGCATGGTGGAGAGGAAACCAGTCTCCGTGTTGAGGGACACAGGATGCACGACAATTGGGGTGCATCGATCGTGCATCGATGACTCGAAAAGCAGCAGCTGGGGGACTTTTTCAGGCCATAAATCGAGGATTCCTCAGCAAGAGAGAGGTTGGTAAGAAAACGAAGATGGCTGTATACCACTCCACCTATGTCCCAGTCTTGACATATGGATGCGAGTCATGGGCAATGACTACAACCCACAAAAGCCAGATCCAAACCTCAGAAATGAGGTATCTGAGGAAGGTGGTTGAAGTAACAAGAAGAGACATGGTACGCAAACAGACGATACGTCAAGGCCTTAAATCCCACCCCCTGCAGACCCAAGTAGAACAGTCCCAACTAAGATGGTCTGGCCATGTCTGCAGAATGGGAGAAGACCGGCTACCACGACAAGCATGGGAAACAAAGAGCCAAGGATACAGACCCCGAGGACGACCCAGAGTCCGCTGGGAGGACAATATTAGACAATCTTTGAAGGACCGAGGACTAGAATGGAACCAAGCCAGGAGAAAGACAGCCGATAGGATAGTCTGGCGCTCTCTCTCTTCCAAACCTCTACACCTCACGGTAGAAAGGGAATGACTAAGTAGTAATAGTCGTGACGAGTGTAAAGAACTATAACCATCTATGCCTCATCGTAATGATTAATTGATTATTTTCTTGTTTCTCTAAAAACGTTCTAATTTATTTTTCTAGCTGTCCAAAGTGGCAGTTGTATCCTCAGAGAAACCCATGTCTCGGCTGCATCCAGTCTCTTGCCGTCTGTTTATTGCCCAGATCTCACATGCATAAAGTAGTAGAGGATGTATGAGTATAAGTTCATTGTAGTCCCATGTCAGATGCTGCCGGAGGGGAGTGAAGTGTTACGGACTTCATTATACTATCTTTAGCTTTATGAAGTGGGAGGTGACCAGTTCCCTTCCTCGCTGTGTGTGACAGACGAACTAAGCTTACCCTGAAGTGTTGGATGATATGGTACGACCCTTCGTAACGACCCTTCGGATAACATCAGTGCCCCCGAATATTGTGGTAACTTTTCGTCAAACGGGATTTTTTTCCACCTGGACTCATTAGCTATGCACAACAGAAACGTGGACTCATTAGCATGCAACCTTTCCACGCAGATTGTCAACACGTTTGCTGATTAATATGTGGACAGTTTATCTACCGTTCATTCTGGTCATCGCACTGATTTAAGGAGAGGTTAAATCACGCCCACGGATATCTCTTGAGCAATCATATGCAGTTATTCTCATTAACTTGGTCAGAACGCCGGCCTAGTGGGGGCGTTGCCAGAATCAAACGAAAGTAGCGGCACACGATCAAACAGGCACTGGGGGATCGCAGGAAAGACTAGCGGCATGCTATCAAAGGCAGTAGTGGTCCCTGAAACGAACGACGCAAGTTTCTTGCCGGCATTTCGCATCTCTGTGTCAACCAGAACACCGCTCGAGAGACGGAGCGAACGGGAAAGCCGAAGCGGACGCAGCGAACGGAGATACGGAAAACCAGGGGCGGCATCTCTCCTTAGTCTGGCGGTCAGAACCCCGAAAGTCTCCTGAGATCTAAAAAAAGTGTCAAATTCTAACATGTCCCCCCAATCTTGCATTCCAGTTAGATATATACAGACCACGAAGAAAGCCATTTTATCATTCGTTCGCCAGAGATTTAAGATTCACTAGCTATAGTAGAATTTTGCTAGATTTCCATCTGAATTGGTGGCTACATTGGAGTGAATTCTTTTTCTGTGCACGGTATAATATATTTGTTAAAGTGATCAGTGGTCTAGTGCTTTCATTTTATTTCACTGGATTTTGTGTGTATTTAAATCTATTAAATTAAACTCATCTCAAAAGTTCCAGTGGTAAATTTAATGATATATCTAGTATATTATTTCCAAAAATAATAGATGCTTAAATGCTAAAGTAACTTTTAAAGTCGCGAAGGAATTTATAATTAATAAATTTAGTTAAGTCATATATATAGATGTGTGGTTTAACCATAGAACTCGCGCAGTATTTTATTAAATACATAATTAAATACGCGAGTGTATGTAATAGTCTTAACGGTAAATTTATCGCGCGTTAGAATATTATTTGATTTTTGCGGTATGATTATGTTGTCATGGTTTTTCTATCATTTTCTATAGAATGATCACATAACCTTGGCGATCCCAGCAATAAAGAAATCACACAGAGTCTTCCAGACTCGGTTCTTAGACTTCCAGATATATTGATGAAACATTTTAAATATAATCTTGTGGCGGTCCGATGCGGCCTAGCTATCATAATTACATGAAAGAAAGCCCACCCAAGAACATTTAAATAAACCATCAAATTAAATTACAATCTGTAAGATAAACTGGAAGAAGAACAGTTGCCAGTAGCGATATTTTATTCATTGCTCTGCTGTGAGAAAGTACATATTTACCTGAAATGTGACTGGGCCTATTTTTTCCTCACTGGATTTAAAAAAACTTACCGGTCAGTTGCTATCATCACGCATTGAAGGAATTTTACCACCAGCGGCGAAATTAAGGAGACCACTCCATTCTCACCCCTGTATCTAACTGTGACAGTGCTATCCCATAGACTCCTTTTATATAATAAAACACAAGAACTCTTAGGCTTCACGTCCGGCGATAAGTGGGAATATTTGCTATCAGCCAACCTCGCTAAATCTGGGGCTGGACATCGTAGTACCAGACATTTTCATATGTCAAGAGTGTAATTGCTGTTTATATAATTCTATGGAGTGCCTGATGCTGCAATCGGTAAGTGAGTGTGAGCATATGAGTGTGGGCCCTCACGAGCGTGCATGAAGGACAGGAGATTTAATTTTTGCAAACCATTTGTTAACTTGCCTACCGGGTAATACATTTTCTGTATACCCTGCATTGTTCCTTTAAGTGGGATATCTTGTTAACTCTGTTTACCCCCCCCCCCCCCCTTTTCATTTGCTTAGTAAAGGGAAAAACAATTGGGAATAACAGGATTTTTTCTACCAACCATACCTAATATAGTAACCCCTCTTTCAGAGTAATTAAATTCACTGTTGGGTTACATTACCTATGTTCCTGATAACTATCTATCTTTGGACTGGGTTTATCTTTATCTAATACAAGCGGGAAGGGCGTAGTCGATACCAATCTTCTTCACCCCCCCCCCCCAACCTTGTTAGTTGTATTTTCTGTACTTATGATATTTTTCCTGTAACACATGATAATTGTTGTGACTGATTTTAAGGTTAATAAACAGCATAAACTTATTTAGTACAGTGTTGGAATACCAAAGCCCAAATTTCCCATATCTGTTTAATATAGTTTGTATTCACGTGCGTCTGTGTGTTTGAAGCACCAAATCGGTGTGAGCGCAGGTGTGTGTCTGGAAACTGGCAAATAATTGTTTGACCAGGAGAGTTTGAGGAGAAGATTGAGAGGAACGATTGTCGTAAATAAGTCTGTCCTTACTCTGCCCAGCACTCTGTGAAGCAACTATTTACTTTCTAACCCTTATTATCACTGAGCTTTCACCATCATTCTCCACTCTAAACAGGACCACTATTTCCAAGACTCTTTCTCACAAAATAAATTTACGACAATATTTGGCTGGCTCGCCGGGATAAAGATATTTTGAGTCTGATTTAAGTCTGGGTCTAACTAGATAGAGTGTGGATGATCTGTCTTTGTGAATTAGGGAAATAAATAAAAATAATTAATTACACCCCTAGACAACGCCTTTTAGTATTTGGGTCGTCCACACAGCATATTTACAGGTTGTTTTCTTTCCACAGCAGAGGAAAGTACGGATAAACAAAAATATTTGTTATTTAAATTATTCTCTGGCAGAGAAAATTAAATTTTTTCTTTATAAGATTTGCTGGGATTGCGTGATTGGTTTTTCAGTCACTAAGGTTTTTGAAGTTAAAAGAGTTGAGCTTAGCTAAAGACGCCTTTGTTGCTGTCGTTTTTGACGGTGTCATAAGACGTAAATCTATTTTATACTTTTGATGATCTAAGGTAGAGAAATGTTTATTAACTCCCTGGGATAGGTTGATTTAGGGTTATCTTCCCTTTGTTATTCATTGTAGTTGACCTGTCTTCAGACGGGGTTAGCTGTTCTAAAAAAATTTCTATCTACGCATGCGCAGGTTTCTTGGGCGCGAAAAGGATAGACTTCCGTCATTGAGTGATGAGCTGGGTTCTGACCGGACGACATGTCCGTTGTTCTTCTCTGCATTTTCTGGGGGAAAGATAGTCTTCAGTGTGACTGTGATGTCAGTGATTCTCCCCAGAGTTATTCTGTTCGTCAAGAATGACGACAGTTGTTATTAGTGTATTTCTCGGATTCTGTCCAAGGTAAAAAGAACTTAATGATTACGCCTAGATTGCAGAACATTTTGTGTCAAACTGTGAGTAGCGCTCACAGTTCTTGAGATGCAGAGTCCATTTTGTGTGCTCGATATAGCCACCTAAGACGATTCGTCTAGCTATATTACAGAAGCCCAGTGAAGAGATATTAATATGGAAACCGCCTGTTGGTGGTATGTTTCGGCATGGATGACCATACCTGCCTATGCAGAATACACTGTTGTTTGAATTATTATAGAGGCCCGATATCTCGGCCGATATCTTTGAGCAGAAGAAGTGTCTGGCGGGTGAAGCCAGATGAAGTCTTGACTTTTATTATACAAGTTCTTAGACTTTGATATTGATCAACTGGATCCGCCTTTATCGTGCGGCATATTTGTTGAAAGACTACCTGACGTGTTTAGTCAGGGGCCCTGAGTTACAGTAAGAAAGAATGTATATTGTCAAGCCAGCTTTAATAGCATCTTACATATGAGCTATGCAAGATTATGATGCTCGATGATTATTATTATTTATCACACATGAAATGTCCATGACCCTTTGTGCTAGTGACTGTGTCGTCTGTCAGCGTACTGTTGCAGTAATAAATGTTGGAAAAGTCATCTGTATTATCCACATCTATGACTTCTACTTGTGGTGGTGTGAGTTTGGCGTAGATGAATAAGAGCCTATATGATTTCGTGTCCACGATCTGCTGCCTCCTACGCATACACCTTTACACTCTACTGCATCTCACTACGAGTACTACACTCCTAAGAAACTACATGTATGCTATTATGTATGAGTGTCTGTATTACACCCTGGCAGTGCCTCACGCTGTTGACCTAGATACACGCAACACTGAACTGTTCAGGTGATCAACGACACGCCCACTCAGCGACACTTCAACACAGTACAAATACCAGATTTCACACGAGCAAACAGACTTTAACATCTTATACTTAAACCGCTCGTTAACATCATAGCATTCTGGACAAAATCAACCGGTAACATCTGGCTGTAGTATCAAGATGGATAAAAAGCTTCTGTTACATCTGGTGGACCAGATTCGTGGGTCAAGATAACATTGTGGAGTGACAGCTACACAGCGAACAGTACTAAGCAGGTCAGCGCCTTATACTGCTTCATGGACCACAGCTGCTTATGATGTCGATTTACGCTGTGCTACAAAAGTAAACACCCCTTCAACACTTTGACAGTCGTCAATGGACATACATGTTTACATTCAAGTCAAGTTATCTACGTTCAAGCTCAGGTTGTAAACATTACAATCTATTGTTTACATGCTAAGTCTACACATATCGACGTTGGATCTTCCGATCTCAACTGATGTCGAGAATGATTTAATGTAGCTACACTTTGGAGACTTCTACCTGTTGGCAAGTTACGGTGACCTTCAACGGTGGATCGTCTGCCATTATTGTTTACAGTTGTACCGCATTGTACTGCATCTTTGCGGGTGGTTGAGGATTGTGCTTAAGATAAGTGGCCCGTTTATGTGTTAAACTGTGCCTTTATTTATGTTCAACTGAGCCTTCCTCTATACACATTTTTTATATTGTGTATTTACATACTACATGTTCTTTGTTTACATGTTGTGTTAGTGTGTATATTTAGCGGGTTGGTTGGGAAGGTGACTCCTTTAGAATATACCACGTGACAGAGGCTCTACTGAGAGTGTTTTCTTTAGGGACTGTGCATATTTCCCACAGCGGAAATTGCGAGCGACGTGTGTTGCTACTTTTCATTTTTTTTTTCTTAGCTGTGACGAGATGTGTTAGTGTCGTTTTCGTTATTTTTTCCCATTCTTTGATTTTTGATTTGTTTTGTTTGTAATTGTCTGCTCTCTTTCTTCCTTTCATTTATTTCTATACATCTGTTTGATTATAACAGTGTTGTCAGTTGTTTTGTTTAATTTTCGCAGTTATCATTGCAATTCTTTGCAACATTAGATTCAGTTAAGCTTTATTTTTGATTTGACTTCTGCGAACGTTTTCGGTTGTTCTATATTCTTGTCTTTGTATTGTTATCGTACATATGTTTATCATACACAGTCTATATATATATACTTGGTCATGAACTACTATTATTATTAATATGATGCACTTTTCAGATAGAGGTTATTTATGATGATATTATTATAGAGAAACAAGGTGATTATACAAGTTTTTGATTAAAAGACTGTCTCCCACTGAGGTTGGGATATAAAGTGTATTAGTATTTCAGGTGTTAATAGCACATTAATAGACAGAATGTCTACATTGGATTTCTTCATCGAGCAAGGGAAAGCCCTTGGCAAAACTGATGAGAAATTGGAAGAGTTTGCACTTACTCAATATGCCAAGGCACAGAAGGCTGAAGAGAAAAGGATGCAAATGCAGTTAGACAGAGAAGCTGCTGCTGAAGCTGAAAATGAAAGATTAGACAGAGAAGCTGCTGCTGAAGAGAGGAAACTTCAAGCTGCTGCTGAAGAGAGGAAACTTCAAGCTGCTGCTGAAGAGAGGAAACTTCAAGCTGCTGCTGAAGAAAGGAAAATGGAACATGAGGGAAAACTCTTAGCTTTGGAGTTGGAGAAATTAAAGATTATGAATATGAGTGCTCCTCAAGCAACTTCGGGTAAGATAAAGGAGAGTACTTATAAAGTCAAATTGCCCCCTTTCAACCCTCTAAAGGACGACATAACCTTCTACCTTGATAGATTTCAATTAACATGCGTAACGCATAAGGTAGATAAGGAACAATATGTCGGACAACTGATGGAGTTACTTTCAGGTGAACCATTAAGTACTGTAATGGCAGTAGAGGAACCTGACAGAGCTAATTATGATGTTGTCAGGGCAACATTACTTAAAAGATATCAATTAAAAGAAGAAGATTATCGTCTTCGTTTTAAGACAATGCTACCAGAAACTGGAGTAGAGTTCTCTGACTTTATTACGAAGATACGTCTTACATTCACACGTTGGACTGAGCTGTCTAAAACAGAAAAAACATAAGAAGCCCATATGGACTTATTACTTCGAGATAAAGTTATGTCATCTGTCAATGAGTCTTTCCTTGCTTTTCTTCATGAGCGTAAACCTAAGAACATAACAGACATGGAAGAATATTGTTGCCAGTACGTCACTGCGCATCCCCATGCTACTGTTAGCAATTCTAAGGTGAAGGAAGAGTTGCCAGTTGCTTTTGCAGCACCATATGGCCCTAACTTTATGCATAAATTCCAAGGTGCTCAACACAACTTTAATAAGAAGAGCAATCGTAATTATGATCAGAATCAGGGTAACCCATCACATAATGGGTCTTCTACAAAGAACTGGAGGCGATCTGATAGTCCTCGTTATTTCGGGTCCAATAATTGTGGAAACTTTTGGAGCGGTAGTCACAATAGACACTATCAAGGCTATTCTTCGCGGGGACATCGAAACCAAACAGGTAGACACTATAATCAGTGGGAAAATGACAATAGTGATTGTGAAAACTCTAATGCTGTCACCTGTTCTGCTTTTGATTTTGGGAGAGCATTTCAATGCCCCCAATGCACAACATTATTTGAACCGACCACAGTAACTACTTTAAGTTGTGGTCACCCTCTTCCCGCTCTTCCTGCTGCAGTTGCGCATGACGGGAGAGAATCGCTTATCTTGCATAAAGGTCTTGTGGATAGTAATCCAGTCTCAGTGCTTTTTTATTCTGGGTGCACTACTATTGGGGTTAAGCAATCTCTTATAGATCCTCGCTGTGCCACGGGAAAGGTGGTTAAATGTGTAACATTTGGTGGCACAGTAGAAAATTACTCGACTGCTATTATTCACATTGCTACTCCCTTCTTTACGGGAGATGTCCACGCGTGTCTTCTACCTAACCCTATTGCGGATCTTATCATCGGTCGTATTCATGGGGTTAAGGAATGCACCCCGCAGCAAATTGCTGCCTGGGAAGAACGGAATATCCAAACAGCCAATGCAATGGTAACAAGAGCACAAGCTCTTATCCCTCAAACTTCATCTACTGAAGTTAATGAAATACATAACAAAGAGGATCACTTGGTGATTTCGCATGACTCGTTTGTGGAACTACAAGAAAAAGACCCGTCTTTAAAGAAATTCTTTCTTCTCGCTAAAAACGATGATCCGAATCAGAATACTAATCGCAAATCATATATCACTATGAAAAATGGTATACTAGTGCGTATGGTACAACACTCAGACACATCTATGCATTCTCAAATGCTCGTGCCCAAAAGTATGAGAGCCCTAATTCTTCAACATGCACACGATTCTCAGTGTGCTGGACACATGGGTTTTTCCCGAACTAAGTCGAGAGTTCTGGCGTCTTTCTTTTGGCCATTTGTCAATAAAGACATACGAATTTATTGCCGGTCTTGCAAAATATGTCAAGAGGTCAAATCTAGAGGTCTACGGCATGCTGCGCCTATTCAGGTTGCAGACATTCCTATTCGGCCGTTTCAGAAAATGGCCATAGATATCATTGGCCCTTTTAAGACAAAATCTGCCAGAGGACATCAATTTATCCTCACGTGCGTTGATATGTGCACGCGTTGGCCAGAGGCTATACCTCTTAAGAGCATCTCCACTGCTGATATCGCAGACGCTCTTTGGCTTATATTCTCTCGTTTGGGTTTTCCCTGAGAAATATTGTCAGACCATGGCACACAATTGATATCAGACACAATGTCGCAGGTAATGTCTACTCTGCACATTAAAAGATCTTTGAGTAGTATTTATCACCCAATGTCTAATGGGTTAGTTGAGCGTCTTAAATAGAACACTCAAGAACTTACTTGGGAAGATAACTGAGGATCATCCACAGGATTGGGACAGGGTTCTACCCGCGGCTCTCTTTGCCTATAGAGAGGTCCCCAACGAACATACAGGATTTTCTCCTTTTGAACTTGTCTTTGGCGCGCGACCGCGCGGCCCTATGTCTTTACTGCATGATCTGATTACTGCTGATAATATCGACAATGACACACAATCTTCATATGAGTATGCCATTGCTCTCAGGGAAAAGATTATTGAAGCATGCAAGCTAGCAACTTCCTCATCCGAATTTGCTAAAGAAAAGGCAAGGGGATTTGCTAATAAGAAGAGACGCCTACGTCAACTTTGTCCTAGAGACAAAGCGTTTGTTTTACTTCCTTCAAGGGAGAACAGACTTCTTATTACATGGAAAGGTCCATATACAATAGTCTCGAAAATTTCCGATGTCGACTATGTTGTCGATATTGATGGAAGGCATAAAACCTTCCATATAAATATGCTTTTTTTTTTCCTTTTAGATTGTTTTAATATAAATTTTTCTCTACTGTTAGTAAAAGTAGATTTTTTTCTATTGTACTTACCATTTTAACGTGGCATAGTCGCTTGCGTTAAGAGTCTTAAGTGACAATAATAGCAGCGATAAGTCATGAACGACCAGACTATTTGCAGCCTATTTTCTAGGCGACGGACGATTCTACAGTCCAACAAGGTCATATCTCATCCCTGTCAGTTATACAGGATGAGGAAACTACTTTTTCGGATGTTAATCTACCTCTTCCTGTGATTCCACTTACTTCTACGGAATCATGGAAAAACGTTACCGTTTCTTCTAATTTGTCTTTTGAGGAACAGCGACAAGTATCTTCTACACTACAAGTATTTCAGGATGTCCTTACCGACATTCCTGGACACACACAGGTCATTGAACATGACATTATACTTACTGATCATAATCTGATCAGAGTAAGACCGTATCCTATTCCTATTCATTTTCAAACACAAGTCGAGAAAGAATTGGATGAAATGATACAATTGAAAATAATTGAACCATCCACCTCAGCATACTCTTCGTCCATGGTTATTGTTCGAAAGAAAGACAATAACATACGCCTTTGCGTAGATTATCGCAAATTGAACCAAGTTACGAAGTTCGGTGCTGAACCTATGCCTTTATTAGAAGATCTACTTACTAGACTTTCTAACTCTTCGATTCTTTACTAAACTCGACTTGTTGAAAGGCTATTGGCAAGTTCCGTTAACTGAACGCGCCAAACCTCTCACTGCTTTCTCAACACCTAGGGGTTTGTTTCAGTGGAATTTTATGCCTTTTGGGCTTATGAACGCCCCAGCTACTTTCGTACGCATGATGCGTCGAATTTTCTCACATCAATCAGATGTCATTGCATACTTAGACGACATCTGTCTTTTCAGTAATACTTGGGAAGATCACTATTTGGGTTTAAATGAATTACTGTGTACTCTACGCGAGCATAATTTGACTGCAAAATCCTCTAAAGCCTATGTTGGGTTTAGTGAAATTTTTTTCCTGGGTCATCGTGTTGGTCATGGTCTATTGAAGACAGAGGACCAAAACATCTCTAAGATATTAAATATCTCTGTACCTAAAACAAAAAAACAAGTACGTAGTCTGTTGGGATTAATACAATTCTACGGAAGATTCATTAAGAATCTATCCTCTATCATGGCACCACTCTCAACCCTATTGAAGAAAGGGTCTCCTAACATGGTGCGCTGGTCTCAAGAATGTCAATCTTCATTGGATCAGATTAAGAATTTGTTCTCATCCCCACCTATCTTAAGGCTACCTATTGCTGATAAGACTTTTGTTCTTCGTAGTGACGCCTCATCCACTGGGATCGGAGCGGCACTAATGCAGGAGTATTCAGGAACTCTGCATCCTTAATGTATATCTCTAGGAAGCTAAATGCGGCAGAAAGGAATTACTTGGTTTTAGACCGTGAATTGTTGGCTATGGTTTGGTCATTCCTTAAGCTACAAAGATTTCTTCTTGGTGCGCATTTCATTGTGGAAACAGACCAAAAAGCTCTTACAGCTATTCAGTGTAAGAACTTGAAGAGCTCGAGATCTACTCAATATGCTATTGCTCTTCAACCTTTTCATTTCACGGTACGAGCTATCCGTGGTCTGGATAATGTGATGGCAGACATACTGTCTAGATGCCCACATGAGTCAACTTAAGTCTTGTGTCCTAGATTTTCCTGATACACTTCTAGACTTATGTCTTTTCAATAAAACAATATATATTAACACATTTGTTGTCACCTTAGAGTGGTAAATTAATTGTTTTCTTTCTCTATTACCATCTTTGGTGTCATGGAGAAGGTTGAGTTGACATACATAAAGGTAAAAAAAAAATTAATGCGGCCACATGTAATACCTACACTTGTATTAGTAATTTATAGTACATTATAGCATGTTGCTAATTGTGTCATTTATATTGTTCTCAGTGCAGACTAGTACAAGGTACGGAGTGCTTTTGAGAATCATGATGATGCCATATGTCACTTACATACTATTTGGATGCTGTTTACATTGATCTTCGGGATACAGCATTGTTGTGTACTGTGGATGTCATCTTCTATTAATTAGATTATACTCTTGTATTGTCATATGTATATATAACGACTTTACAAATTTTGTTATGGCCATCCATTAGATAATTGTGATTATATAGCATGAGACTTCGATACATTTATATGTTATTATGACTTCTCAATTTATGTTGTCATTCGCATTGCTATAACATTGCATTTTTTGATATGTATGTGCATTTTGTTAGCATCGCCAGCAACTGAGATTTGTTTGATGGTACCTTCCGGATATGTTTTATGTGGAGAAAATATACCTCTTATCTTGTGAGGTGATTTTTTGTTCTCACTAGACGCTTTATTGTGCGTCGAATGAGCCTGTCATTATGACATTATTTTATGTTGTTTATTTCATCGGCGCATCATTCATGCGTTATGAGCATGTTGTATCTTGCTCATTGATGTATTTCAACAAAAAAAATGTGTTCATTTTTTTTTATCCGGAGGGTGTGGTAGTCTGTTGCTGTCGTTTTTGACGGTGTCATAAGACGTAAATCTATTTAATACTTTTGATGATCTAAGGTAGAGAACTGTTTATTAACTCCCTGGGACAGGTTGATTTAGGGTTATCTTCCCTTTGTTATTCATTGTAGTTGACCTGTCTTCAGATGGGGTTAGCTGTTCTCAAATCTGTTCTGTCTACGCATGCGCAAGTTTCTTGGGCGCGAAACGGATAGACTTCGATCATTGAGTGATGAGCTGGGTTCTGACCGGACGACATGTCCATTGTTCTTCTCTGCATTTTCTGGGGGAAAGATAGTCTTCAGTGTGACTGTGATGTCAGTGATTCTCCCCAGATTTATTCTGTTCGTCAAGAATGACGACAGTTGTTATTAGTGTATTTCTCGGATTCTGTCCAAGGTAAAAAGAACTTAATTATTACGCCTAGATTGCAGAACATTTTGTGTCAAGCTGTGAGTAGCGCTCACAGTTCTTGATATGCAGAGTCCATTTTGTGTGCTCGATATAGCCACCTAAGACGATTCGTCTAGCTATATTACAGAAGCCCAGTGAAGAGATATTAATATGGAAACCGCCTGTTGGTGGTATGTTTCGGCATGGATGACCATACCTGCCTATGCAGAATACACTGTTGTTTGAATTATTATAGAGGCCCGATATCTCGGCCGATATCTTTGAGCAGAAGAAGAAGTGTCTGGCGGGTGAAGCCAGATGAAGTCTTGACTTTTATTATACAAGTTCTTAGACTTTGATATTGATCAACTGGATCCGCCTTTATCGTGCGGCATATTTGTTGAAAGACTACCTGACGTGTTTAGTCAGGGGCCCTGAGCTACAGTAAGAAAGAATGTATATTGTCAAGCCAGCTTTACTAGCATCTTACATATGAGCTATGCAAGATTATGATGCTCGATGATTATTATTATTTATCCCACATGAAATGTCCATGACCCGTTGTGCTATTGACTGTGTCATCTGTCAGCGTACTGTTACAGTAATAAATGTTGGAAAAGTTATCTGTATTATCCACATTTATGACTTCTACTTGTGGTGGTGTGAGTTTGGCGTAGATGAATAAGAGCCTATACGACTTCGTGTCCACGATCTGCTGCCTCCTACGCATACACCTTTACACTCTACTGCATCTCACTACGAGTACTACACTCCTAAGAAACTACATGTATGCTACTATGTATGAGTGTCTGTATTACACCCTGGCAGTGCCTCACGCTGTTGACCTAGATACACGCAACACTGAACTGTCCAGGTGATCAACGACACGCCCACTCAGCGACACTTCAACACGGTACAAATACCAGATTTCACACGAGCAAACAGACTTTAACATCTTATACTTAAACCGCTCGTTAACATCATAGCATTCTGGACAAAATCAACCGGTAACATGTGGCTGTAGTATTAAGATGGATAAAAAGCTTCTGTTACAGCCTTGTTCTGACTTTTTAAGTCTAGTTAACAACGTCTATTCTCATAAACTGACTTCAGAGGGCGGAGTTTTGTGGCGGAGAATTAAAATTTTAGTGGAAATTTTTTTTCTTCCTTTTAGATTGTTTTAATATAAATTTTTCTCTACTGTTAGTAAAAGTAGATTTTTTTCTATTGTACTTACCATTTTAACGTGGCATAGTCGCTTGCGTTAAGAGTCTTAAGTGACAATAATAGCAGCGATAAGTTTGAACATTTCAAGGTAGGAGGTAACACAAGTAATTTATACTTTGTGTTTTTTTCTCGTAGCGGTTGAGTTTTTTTCCCCCTCCTTGTTCCTTCTTACTAGTTCTCTAGTCGTACTTCATCCCATTCTTTAACAATGGCAGAAAGAATTCAGATGAGATCCATGTTGAGACTGGAGGCAAGGGAATCAGGACTAGAGGGAGAAGCCGTGAACTTATTTGTAAACACGAAACTGGAAATATATGACGCGGGGCAAGAAAGAGCAGCCGCTGAAAGGAAGGAAGCACAAGAGAGAGCTGCCGCTGAAAGGAAAGAAGTGGAAGAACGTCAATTGGAATACAAGAAAATTGAGGCAGAGATGGAAGCTCGCAGAGAAAGAGAAAGAGAGAGGGAGAGACAGCATGAACTGGCGCTTAAGGCTTTACAGAGTCGAGGCGCTTCTACTTCGAATAACGGAGAGCCGTCTTCGCCCCAGTCTCAGCCAATGAATCTCTCCAGCACTCAATCTGCCCAATTAACTGCGATGTCTTTTGCTTTAGAGTCTTTTCCTAGCCCCAATGAAAAAATTGACACCTTCCTAGAGAAATTCGAGAGGCTCGCAAATCTGTATGGGTTAGAGAGTTCCCATTGGAGTCTTAAACTCTCAACGTCATTAAAAGGTAGTACTTATGACGTATACACAAAGCTGGGAACCAACCAACATGATTACGACATGCTAAAGAAGGCCTTGCTAGAGCGGTTTGAGATGACCGCCCGAAAATTTCTGCAAATGTTCAGAAACAGCCAAAAAGAGAGCACGGAAACTCTTCCGCAGTTCTCTTCACGTCTCACGATCTATTTGACAAAGTGTATTGGATTATCAGAATTACCTCTTACATATGAGGGACTTCTTGAACTTGTTCTTGTGGAACAGATAAAGTCAACTTTGTCAAAAGAAACCCGTAGATTTTTGGCTGAACAGGGCGCAGTCAGGCTTGAGGACATCCTCAATAAGGCAGAATGCAATGGCCGAACTTCCCAGCACTAAACGTAAACCCACAGATGAGCCATCGCGTAAACAAAATCTAGAGCAGTCATCCTATTCCTCAAATTCCTCTCAGAATTATAACCAACGAGAAAATAATACCCAGAGACCTCCCTAGGAAAAATCGAAATTCTACAAAACCCGATTTCCCCCAAACAACAATTTTGATCAACCCACCAAGCCTACGTGGCAGCGCAGTCACCAAGGTCAAGGAAAAGGGAAGACCCCTACACCAGGGACGTCTGATCAGGGCAAGCACGCCGGGCCAAACCGCATCGGATGCCTGCATACAGCCTCGCAAGGTAGAGTCTATGTCAGTGATTCTCAACCTGAGGGGGACCGACCCTCAACGCGAGGAACTGTAATTTTGAATGGTACCTCAACTACTTGTCTCTTTGACACTGGATTAAGTTTTAGTTGTATTGTCGCCAGACACCTAGTCAAACCAGGTCAGGAGACAGAGGAAACCGTCAAACTTAGTGCACTGGTAGAAATACACTCTGATTTTGTCAGAGGTGTTATTAAAGCGGCCATAATGGATGATCCAATCTACCCAGTCATCCTGGGATGTAGATACGTGTTTATTGGGAGACCTAAGGAGCCGATTGTGGCAGCGGTAACCACAAGAGGGCAAACTAAGAAGGAGAGGGAGCCTGCGCCAAATTTGTTGCCGAACGAACTGAAGGAGGCGCAACAAAAGGACCCTACTCTGGAGCCCTGCTTTAGAAAACTGCCCATGGCTAAGTGTTGCGTGATAAATTCTCGCAACATCGTTTTATTACAATATCTATTTTATAACGCAAGGGCAACAACTGCTTGAAATTTATAGTCACTTTTCTCGGTAAGCATTTGTCTTCCCGCGTTGGTATTGAATGCAGTTAAGTTTTGAGCTGTGGTCTTTTTGCGCTGGACTGCGCATGACTGGTCTTGTTTTTTGGTCGATCGGTTTCCGCCCACCACTAGTGGAGTGAGCGATTTGAATGGCGAAAGAGATGCCTCGTTGAAGAGGGGATCTCCGCTATTTTTTGTTCTGTCAGGGATGTGTAGTCCTCTTAATGGATATTTCGTTTATTCGAGATAATACCTCTAGTGTTTCCCACATGTCGGGAGGCGTGATATTTCTGTGTATTTCCTGAAGGCTGCATCGGTTGATGCATGTCCCAAGGACCATTACTTGCTACTTTGTTAAATGAACTAGGTTTGGAAAACCTTTATTATCTAGAGGATATTTTTGAGGACATTATTTATACTTCGGCAGACGTGTCTGTCTTGCTGAAGTCAGACTAAGGAGAGTGAACTGATCTCATACATCTGGTTATCTCCTGGCTGTTATAGAAAAGGATGGAGTTTTTCACCTGACTACATTTACAGCACTATGAAATATAACATGCATCTGACTCATCATTGTAATGCTGTCTACCGTCTATTGCTGTATTGAATGTTGCTGTGATAATGACTGTTTGATGTGCCTACATATTCGCGTAACCATTTTGTCACTGTGGCGTCCACAATAAATAATGAAGAAAAACGTCAACGGCTGTTACAAGAATCATTGACTTTATACGTCGTGAGTTTACTGACGTCCTATGTGGATTGCCCTGTTATTTTTGTATGAACATTGTTTGACTGAACACATCTGCACACTACACAAAACCAGACATGCGGATACCATCCATCATCATATGGCATCACGCATCACTAAGGACCCCAGACACCACGGAGACATCTTTTCTAAGGATGGCGTATTGTATCGTAAAACGGGCGACCCTGATACAGGGAATAACCAGCTCCTAGTACCGACGCAGTACAGAAGCCAGATCTTAGAAATGGGGCACTCTCTTCCCTTTAGCGGACATATGGGACAAAATACCACTATTCAGCGAATAAAAAGCCACTTTTGGTGGCCAGGAATGAACTCTGAAATTATCAGGTACGTTAAATCCTGCGCCCAGTGCCAACGGGTAGCACCCAAGCACTTGACACCCCCAGTACCTATGGGGAAAATGCCAATAGTAGGTACTCCATTTGAACGGGTTGCTTTTGACATCATTGGACCCCTGGAAAGGACCAAAAGAAGGAACAGGTTCATCCTGACCTTAGTCGACACTTGCACAATGTGGGCCGAAGCTATACCGCTAACATGCACGGATTCCAAGCATGTCGCAGAAGCCCTCGTGCAAATTTTTACACGGTTGGGATTCCCTCAACAAGTTTTGACGGATATGGATCCCAATTCCGTAGCCTGTTAATGGACGAGATCTTTAAGATCTTGAGGGCCAAACATATCCACAAAAGTCCCTACCATCCGGCCGGAAATGGGCTCGTGGAACGTTTAACGGCAGCCTCACCATGATGTTACGTAAGCTGGGTCAGGAGAAACCGGAAGACTGGGACCTATATATATCTGCTGCCTTATTCGCCTACAGAGAGGTTCCCCAAGCGTCTACGGGTTTTGCGCCAGCTACACTTTTATTTGGCAGACCTATTAAGGGGCCATTAGAAGCCTTACTTTGGTCCCTGACAGACCAAAAGGCTGACGAGACAGTCGTCTCTGCAAGCAAGTATGTATCTGAGCTCAAGGAAAGGCAAAAGCTAGGATGGGATCTAGCTACGACCAACCTTATGAAAGCCTGCGCTAAACATGCTAAAAGATACAACAAAGCTGCAAAAGAGAGAGAGAGAACTCCAACCAGGGGAGAAAGTTTTGTTGCTACTTCCAACCGGAAGCAATAAACTTCGCATCGGATGGCAAGGACCCTTTACCGTCCTTAACAAGATCTCACGCACCAATTACAAGATCTCCATTAAAGGAAAAGAAAAGGTCTTTCACGTAAATCTCCTTAAGAAATATTTGGAGAGACCAGTACCATCCTCCGAGCATCTCCTGGCTGTCGCCATAGCAACGGAAGACGAGGAAGATGATGACGGTTGCATGGAGTACCCATTGCAACCCACAGAATCCTATAAAGATGTCAAGTTCGGCGACAATCTCTCACCAGAACAACAAACAGAAACCAGGGCGCTACTAAAACAGTACAGTGCAGTCTTAACGGATGTACCTGGTCGAACAAATCTCATCGAATTTGATATGAAATTAACAAACGAGACCCCTGTTCAAACCAGAGTTTACCTCATCCCGTACGCTAAAGCTGATGCACTTCGCGGAGAAATAGACAAGCTGCGTCAGGCAGGAATTATCAGCGAGTCTACATCTCCTTACAGTTCGAGTGTAGTGCTGTTGCAGAAGCCCAACAAGGAAGTTCGGCTATGTATAGATTACCGGCTGCTAAACGCTGTAACGGAATTCAAGCCCGAACCTCTCCAAACTGTTTCTGAGTTGTTCACCAAGCTCAGCAAAGCAAAGATTTTCTCCAAGATTGACCTCAGTAATGGTTATTATCAAATACCAGTCAAGGAGGAAATTAAACCTTTGTTAGCTTTCAGCACTAGTGAAGGACATTATACATTTAATGTGATGCCGTTCGGATTGCATAACGCACAAGGAGTGTTCACCAGGATGATGAGGAAGCTTCTAGAACCTTTGCAAAGTCCCCATATCCATAATTTCATGGATGACATATTAACTGCATCGGAAAACTACGACGAACATATTGCTACGGTTGCTATGCTCCTCAGGAGACTACAGGAAACTGGTCTCACAGCCAGACCTAGCAAATGTCTCATCAGGTTTGAAAAGCTAGACTTCCTGGGGCATACTATTTCTCACGGCTGTAGTTGGCCCGTTAAGAAAAACGTGGAGAAAATAATTGCAGCTAAAAGACCCCGAACCAAGAAAGACACTCGTTCGTTCCTATCACTATGTGCATACTATCAGAAATACATCCACAACTTCAACGGACTGACGGCATCTCTGACTGACCTCACAAAGAAAGGTTGTCCTGATAAGGTCATTTGGGATCAAAAGTGCGAACACGCGTACAGCACTTTGAAAGGACAGTTGTCTGCATACCCCATTTTGAGGTTGCCTGACCTCAAGAAACCTTTTGTACTGCGGGTCGACGCGTCAGGTCAGGGCATCGGGTCAACACTGCTTTAAGCCGAGGACAGTGACCCGAACATGCTATTTCCAGTTGCTTACGGCAGTCCGAAATTAAATAAAGCTGAACGGAACTACAGCGTAGTTGAAAGAGAATGTCTCGCTCTGATTGACGGTATCAGACGCCATCATGAGTTTCTCTATGGGACATCTTTCACGGTGCAAACAGACCACGCTCCGTTAGCCTTTCTTGGTGCCAATAAAGAATTTAACGCAAGGATCATGCGTTGGGCCCTTCTTTTAAGCGTTTATTCCTTCAAAGTGGAATATATTCCGGGAAGACAAAATGTCGGGGCGGATTTCCTGAGTAGAAACTGGACTACGGAGGAAGAGGAGGAAGTTGAAGATACCAATCACCCAAAAGCTCCCGATCAGGGCAGCTTCATTGTCATAAATCAAACATGAAAAGATGTTTTCATGTCTCAAAAGAGGGGACGATTGTGACAGACGAACTCAGCTGACCCTGAAGTGTTGGATGATATGGTACGACCCTTCGTAACGACCCCTTCGGATAACATCAGTGCCCCCGAATATTGTGGTAACTTTTCGTCAAACGGGATTTTTTTCCACCTGGACTCATTAGCTATGCACAACAGAAACGTGGACTCATTAGCATGCAACCTTTCCACGCAGATTGTCAACACGTTTGCTGATTAATATGTGGACAGTTTATCTACCGTTCATTCTGGTCATCGCACTGATTTAAGGAGAGGTTAAATCACGCCCACGGATATCTCTTGAGCAATCATATGCAGTTATTCTCATTAACTTGGTCAGAACGCCGGCCTAGTGGGGGCGTTGCCAGAATCAAACGAAAGTAGCGGCACACGATCAAACAGGCACTGGGGGATCTCAGGAAAGACTAGCGGCATGCTATCAAAGGCAGTAGTGGTCCCTGAAACGAACGACGCAAGTTTCTTGCTGGCATTTCGCATCTCTGTGTCAACCAGAACACTGCTCGAAAGACGAAGCAAACGGGAAAGCCAAAGCGGACGCAGCGAACGGAGATACGGAAAACCAGGGGTGGCATCTCTCCTTAGTCTGGCGGTCAGAACCCCGAAAGTCTCCTGAGATCTAAAAAGGTGTCAAATTCTAACATGTCCCCCCAATCTTGCATTCCAGTTAGATATATACAGACCACGAAGAAAGACATTTTATCATTCGTTCGCCAGAGATTTAAGATTCACTAGCTATAGTAGAATTTTGCTAGATTTCCATCTGAATTGGTGGCTACATTGGAGTGAATTCTTTTTCTGTGCACGGTATAATATATTTGTTAAAGTGATCAGTGGTCTAGTGCTTTCATTTTATTTCACTGGATTTTGTGTTTATTTAAATCTGTTAAAATTAAACTCATCTCAAAAGTTCCAGCGGTAAATTTAATGATATATCTAGTATATTATTTCCAAAAATAATAGATGTAACTTTTAAAGTCGCAAAGGAATTTATAATTAATAAATTTAGTTAAGTCATATATATAGATGTGTGGTTTAACCATAGAACTCGCGCAGTGTTTTATTAAATACATAATTAAATACGTGAGTGTATATAGGCTAATAGTCTTAACGGTAAATTTATCGCGCGTTAGAATATTATTTGATTTTTGCGGTATGATTATGTTGTCATGGTTTTTCTATAGAATGATCACATAACCTTGGCGATCCCAACAATAAAGAAATCATACAGAGTCTTCCAGACTCGGTTCTTAGACTTCCAGATATATTGATGAAACATTTTAAATATAATCTTGTGGCGGTCCGATGCGACCTAGCTATCATAATTACATGAAAGAAAGCCCACCCAAGAACATTTAAATAAACCATCAAATTAAATTACAATCTGTAAGATAAACTGGAAGAAGAACAGTTGCCAGTAGCGATATTTTATTCACTGCTCTGCTATGAGAAAGTACATATTTACCTGAAATGTGACTGGGCCTAGTTTTTCCTCACTGGATTTAAAAAAACTTACCGGTCAGTTGCTATCATCACGCATTGAAGGAATTTTACCACCAGCGGCGAAATTAAGGAGACCACTCCATTCTCACCCCTGTATCTAACTGTGACAGTGCTATCCCATAGACTCCTTTTATATAATAAAACACAAGAACTCTTAGGCTTCACGTCCGGCGATAAGTGGGAATATTTGCTATCAGCCAACCTCGCTAAATCTGGGGCTGGACATCGAAGTACCAGACATTTTCATATGTCAAGAGTGTAATTGCTGTTTATATAATTCTATGGAGTGCCTGATGCTGCAATCGGTAAGTGAGTGTGAGCATATGAGTGTGGGCCCTCACGAGCGTGCATGAAGGACAGGAGATTTAATTTTTGCAAACCATTTGTTAACTTGCCTACCGGGTAATACATTTTCTGTATACCCTGCATTGTTCCTTTAAGTGGGATATCTTGTTAACTCTGTTTACCTCCCCCCTTTCATTTGCTTAGTAAAGGGAAAAACAATTGGGAATAACAGGATTTTTTCTACCACCCATACCTAATATAGTAACCCCTCTTTCAGAGTAATTAAATTCACTGTTGGGTTACATTACCTATGTTCCTGATAACTATCTATCTTTGGACTGGGCTTATCTTTGTCTAATACAAGCGGAAAGGGCGTAGTCGATACCAATCTTCTTCACACCACCCCCACCTTGTTAATTGTATTTTCTGTACTTATGATATTTTTCCAGTAACACATGATAATTGTTGTGACTGAGTTTTGAATCCTGTTTTCAAGATGTGCAGAAGTGAGTGTTTAGTCCTGTTTTCAAGAAGTACAGAAGTGAGTTTTTAAGTCCTGTTTTCAAGATGTACTGACGTGAGTTGTGAGTCCTGATTTCAAGATGTACAGAAGTGAGTTGTGAGTCATCTTTTCAAGATGAATAGAAGTGAGCCAGTCACAGAATGCAGACAAAGGAAGTTTGAGCTGAGTTATTCTTCAAACTGAAAGAAGCCTAGGCTATTGTCTTAAGTGTGCAGATGGTGAATTACAGAAGAAGGTGATGAGCAAAAGAAACTGAGATGAAGTTCTGTGACACTGAACTTTGAACCAGCTGAATCGCTTGTAATCATAGTATTACAGTCTTTCTTATATTGTGTGCTGAGCAAGAACAGTGGATGTTAATATAATGTTTTTGGAACATTAAGTAAATGACTACACACTTATTCTTCATGATAAATACACAACAAGTTAAAGATAGGAACTATTGATGAGTGTAACTGTAGCACTGATATAAGGACTGCTGACCATCTACTTCAAATGTGCCCAACATATGAGCAACATAAAAAGCACATATGGCAACCTGCCATCAACTGTGCCATTCCTAGGAAAGCTCTATGGAGATGTCAGCAGCCTCAGATTGACCACTGCTTTCTTTGAACATATTCAAGTTGACGTCTGAGGGTGAACGAAGAAGATTTCTTTTATGTGATGTTAACACTTGGTAAAGATATTTAGACTAGCGTGACGCTGTCAGTCACTGTTTATGTCAGTCTCATTATATGTAGGATGGCAGAGACAGTTACAAATGGCCGGGATATTTACCGTCATCTCCTGTATACAGCAATAGACAGTACTACATAAAAATCAAAGGCTATAGTCTGAGAGTGTGAGAAGAGTCCAGCCCATGTTTATAGCCATAAATTAAGTTATGTCAACTATCTGTCATACACTTTCATTGTACATACACAGTACAGTTCACCACTTGTTGATCATGTGATATGCTTTAAGTTCTGTTTTATGAATGGAATGTCAGTGTGCATGCCATGAGTCAACACTGTTTGGATCTATAATGTAACAACAACCGTAACGCACCATACTTTTACACTGCATGTATGTGACATAACAAAAGCGTTAAGAAGTTGGCATTCTAAAATATTGATACATTTTATTACAAGAAAAGTTGTTTCAAAATATCTTTGCAACACTGGAAAAAATTATAAAAAAGTGGATGAAGTGTGTGAATGGTTGTGCATGTATCATGTCAATATATCTGACATAAGAAATTCTGATAAAAGAGTGATGTGTACAAAAGCAGGCTGTAAGGGGAGTCTTACTAAGGAGAAGGCCAAGAAAATTACCCACATTATGGAAATGACCTGGTTTAAAAAAAAATCCTGTTTCATTTTTATTCTTATTCATTTAGATCAGCGTGGTCCAACTGCAGTCCCGTGGGCCAAATGTGGCCACTTGACCACTGACGAGAGTGAACCAGTCCATAACCTGCAAAGTATAATCATCGACTGGAGCAGGAACCAGCTGACATTTCACTGGCAGCTAATTACCCATTTTAAGCTGCCATGTAAACTCTTATAACAGAAAATTCCCTATACTATCCAGATCATCATCAGTGGGGAAATTTTAAAGAATCTAACTCACCTCACCCTTATTTATTTTACATTGTTAATTGACTATTAAATTTTGCCACATGTGGCCCGTGTAAAATTGTTGCGGCCCAAGCTCTTACAAAAAATATTTCTTTAATTATATGGTATAATTAATACTTTTGAGATTAGACTCAAAACATCCGGTGAAAAGCAATGTTTTACCGCCTGCAGTCAGCATCTGAAAGCATTCGAGTGACATTGCTATCATTACAGAAAATCCACACCCCCACCTCGCCAAACTTTCCATTTGGAGGTAAGAATACAACTAAAATTATTTCAAAAGAAATTTAACGCTCTTTGTAATTTTTTATTGTATTTTATTTTGAATGTTTTACTCTTCCATTTTCATCCATTTTTCACTTGAGGTTTTATTTTCAATAATTTTTGATGAATTTTTGGATTATGTGGCCTTCGTGGTAGAATAATTATTTATGAATTTTTGATTTATGTGGCCTTCATGGTAGAATAATTTGGACCACCCTGATTTAGATTAGTTCTCACTTTCTTTTCTGAACTGTTTTCTAATGTCTAGACCCTGATGAAGACCTAATGGTCACAACATGATCCACTTCTTATCCTTTATCTTTAAACAGAAGTCGGCAACCTGTCAATCCCGATCTACTGGTTGATCTCAAGGGATGATTTGGTGGATCTTAAAGTGTCGGAGGAAAAAAAAAGAAAGAATGTTTAAGTTAGGGAAATTTCAGACTAGTCCCCTCCCGCTGGCATTTAAAAGCATGGTATCATCAAGATTAACGGTACTTTTTGTAGCGTTCACAGTGAAAATCCACATGCTAATTTATTAAAATCCACTTTATGCATTGACTACATGAGATAAGAACGCGATCATTTCTTTTACTGTGTCAACAATTCAAAAGAGTTGAGATACAGTGGATTCCTTTTCACTGCAACATCCCCGGAAATGAAGAGGCTGAGAGACTGGCATAGGAAAGGGGAAAGCTGCCTCAACTTGACATAAGCATAACTTATGAAGAGGCCATGGGTTTTATCAAGCGCAGATACAGAAGCAAGTGGGAAGCAGGACATCCAAGCCACAATAAAAATGATGCGTATTACCAGCTCAGCAGAAGTGAACACGTGGTAATCTTCACACTTCGCACAGGTCACAACAGATTTGGATACCATCTATTCAACAAGTTAAAGATAAGAACTACTGATGAGTGTAACTGTAGCACTGATAAAATGACTGCTGAAGATGCTTCAAAGCTGTCCTACATGTGAGGAACAGAGAAAGCGCATATGGTCATCACCAGTGCCATTCCTAAAAAAGCTTTCAGAGATGTCAACAGTCTCAGACTGACCCACTGCTTTCTTTGAACATATTCAAGTTAAAGTCTGAGGGTGAACGAAGATTTCTTTTCCGTGAAGTCAACGCTTGGTAAAATATCATTTAGTTTGAATCCTCTACCGCTCAGCCGATGGAATTTCAGAAAGGAGACCATCTGGCAGAGATAAAAGTTACATATAGGTTTCCCTTATTCCATATTCTGAATACTCTGAAACCTGAAAACCTGATTATTTTATCAAAGTAGATCTTTAGAGAGCTTGGTACATCTAAAGTAGAGCCCTAAGGCTTCTGGGTTGCCTGTCGTTGTCTTAAAAGAACTCTCCTACTGCCTGTTGTCATTAAACTTACTTTTTTTTACATACTTTTACTGTTGTCCTCCTCAGTAGTTACAAATTGGTGATAAAATAGGTCACAACATTCAGTGTAATATCAATGTTTCAGAATAGGTCACAACATTCAGTGTCATAACAATGTTTCAGAATAGGTCACAACATTCAGTGCCATATCAATGTTTCAGAATAGGTCACAACATTCAGTGTCATATCAATGTTTCAGAATAGGTCACAACATTCAGTGTCATATCAATGTTTCAGAATAGGTCACAACATTCAGTGTCATATCAATGTTTCAGAATAGGTCACAACATTCAGTGTCATATCAATGTTTCAGAATAGGTCACAACATTCAGTGTCATATCAATGTTTCAGAATAGGTCACAACATTCAGTGTCATATCAATGTTTCAGAATAGGTCACAACATTCAGTGTCATATCAATGTTTCAGAATAGGTCACAACATTCAGTGTCATATCTATGTTTCAGAATAGGTCCCAACATTCAGTGTCATATCAATGTTTCAGAATAGGTCACCACTTTCGTTGTTATTGATCCAGTGGCGCTTGGGATCTCGCCCTTTGGCTCAATGCCATGTTTTCGCAAGTTGTTTTGTTTCTCCACATAAGGTGTTTCACTTATCTGGCCTTGGAGGAAGGAGCATTTTCCTAACATCGAGTACTGGTTTCCTCAATGAGTGCCGTATCCATCGCCAGCATCTTCTCATCTACTGTTCCACTGGCACCTGCCTTGTTCTTGTAATCAGTTTACTGGGTTTCTTGTCATGTCAATTCAATCCTACTGTTCTATGCAATCATCCATTTATGATGGTCTGTAACTTCTTTGATTTTTTTTTTTTTTGTTCTCCATGTTTCAGAGCCATACAATAGGACTGACTTGATATATGAGTTGAAGATTCTTATATCTGCGTTGGATTTGATTTCTTTTGATTTCTATATATTTCCCAATGCAAAGAAAGTCCCTCTTGCATTTTGTATTTCACATTAACAGTAACAGTATGCTTTTCTTTTAATTTCTGTTAAACAGGAAGTTAAATTACTTGACTGTCCAAGTCGAAATCTGACACCTGTTAATAATTTCAGATGTAGTGAAATACTGAAACATTTGTGTGGTCACAGCAGACATGATGTGGTGCACTACTGCAAAACACTGAAATTGACCTGGTCCTGATAATAAAGTGTGGCAAGAAAACAAATTATTGCATTCACTTTCTTTTCCTGAAAAAATTCTTATCTTAAATACTTAAGGTAGTAAAGGTAAAAAAAAAAAGGTAAAGAATCCCGTTACACGCCCATCGAGGCATATTGGGAATATGGAGTTAGGCCCATATTTTTCTTGACCATCGGCACACTAGGAGTGATGTGGTCAGCATCACGCCGGCCGCCTTGACCTTCCCAGAAGTTGCTCTGGTACCCAATTGGGGCTCGGTCGACCCAGGAATCGTCTGTGGCCTAAAAAAATCCCACCTCATCTGGGGATCGAACCATGGACCACTGAGCTAGGAAGCCAGTGCACTAACCACTATGCTACCGCGACTCATTACTTAAGGTAGTGATAGGGGTTATTTAGAGTTTTGTGGGTGTAAGTTATTGTTACCTTTTGTGACTACCTACCTGTGTTAGGTGGGCTTTTTGGCACTAGCGGTTTTACAAATAAAACTCAACCAGGTAAGCGATATCAGATATGCATTGACTCAACATAAGCCCCAGTTTGAAGACATTATCAGTAGTAATAAATTTATTTAGCTATTAGATTAGCTAGGATTCAAATTAGATTCATTACCTTACCCAATTTTTCTTGTATATAAATAAAACAGCGTGGGTTTTCGTGAGTTTTTTTTTTAATCAATATAAAAAATTATCATACATACTTGAGTAGAGGTTGAATCGACTATAAGTTGACCCCTTGACTTTAGGACTTAAAAAGCTTCCAAAATGAATGACCCGATTATAAGTTTTTTTGTAGATTCCAAAGTCCCGTACTGCATGCTGAGAGCAATGAGATCTCAGTATTTAACGAGACATTGAGTTATAAATAGATTTCTGGGACATCTAAAGCCTCCATTTTCTGTTTTCAGAATCGATCAATATGATGATTTTTTGTGAATTTTTTAAGACATGGCTTTTTGGGCGGTCGATTATTTGCTTTAGGATCTGAGAAGTGACTTGTTTTTTGCTCAGGACGCTAACGGTGCAGCCGAATCAGATGTCAATATTGAATATGGGCCCAATTTAGACTGTGGCGAAAGTGAATCTAGTGAAATAAGTAATGGTACTGATGATACATCAAATGAAGGAGGCTGGTCAACCAAGCGTACTCCAGATGAAATTTGTGATCTTGTAGGAATACAAACATGTATTACTTAAGATATTTTGATGAAAACATTTAATGAAGTAGCAAGTTTATATCTGAAAGATACCAGTCTGTGGTGGGAGCAGCAGGGGGCAACACTGACCGGTTTCATGAATCTTCTTTGATTTTTGACTCGACTTTAAGTCAGGGACACGTTTTTTTAAGTTTCAAAATGCAAATAACTTTATCGGCTTATACTCAAGTATATATGGTAGTTGATACAAGTCGGGGCATCTGTGATGCACCAAGCTTTTAACATGGGTACTGGCCGAACCTAGCTGCCAATGATTGACAAGGTTAAAGTAAGGCAGTAACACATGGGTACACTGTGATCTTTACACAGCTTTCATCGACTTGACAAAGGTGTTTGACTCTTTCAGCAGAGAAGATCATGGCAAAATACGGCTGCCAAAAGAAATTTATCACAATAGTGCAGCAACTGCATGATGGAATGCAGACTAGAGTTCAGGAAAATGGTGAGCTAACGGAGCCCTTCCCTGTCTTAAAAGGAGTTAAACAAGGGTGTGTACTTGCACCGACTCTGTTACCATTAACACGGAGAAAACAGAAATCATGTACCAACCAGCAACTGGCACAATTTATACTGAGCAAATCATCAAGGTAAATGATGAGAAACTGAAAGTTGGGAACAGATTCACATACCTTGGTAGCACACTATCCCAGAACATTGTCACTGATGATGAGGTGACCACCAGCATCTCCAAAGCCAGCAGCACATTTGGCAGACTATACATTAGTCTACAGACAAAGCTGAAGGTGTACAGAGCTGCGGTGCTTCCAGTGCTGCTGTGTGCGTGTGAAACATGGACTGTATACAGGTACCACATAAAGAAGCTTAACCATTTCTGTACTGTCTGTCTCAGAAAGGTGATGAACATCAAATGGCTAGACAAGATCCCAGATACTGCCGTTCTTGACAGAGCTGGTATCCCTAGCATCGATACTTTTCTGATGCAGTCACAGATTCGCTGGGCAGGTCATGTAGTTCGCATGCCAGACCATCGGCTGCCAAAAATACTCTTTTATGGTGAGATGCAGAAGGGTAAATGCTTCCATGGTGGCCAAAAGAAGCGCTTCAAAGACATGCTTAAGACTTCATTAAAAACCTTTGGCATAAACCCTGACACACGGGAAGCTGCTGTGCAAGACCGAACCACTTGGCGCACATCTCTTCGTAAAGGTGCAGTGGCATGCGAGACATCCAGAAAAGCAGCAGCGGAACAGCGGAGCCAGGCTAGAAAAGCCAATGAAATAAAACCTTCCCCTGAAGCAAACATTCCCTCCCCACAGTGTCCAAGATTTTTCCAGGCCCGCATCAGGCTCATCAGTCACCTTTGTACCCATAGACTAACTTAACTCTTAGTATACGAGCGGCCTTCTAGAGAGGCCGATGATCGATCCCCGTCAATAGCGAAAATTTATAGCTGAATGCATGTTTAAAACCACTGAACAATTTAGTTACGTGCATGATATAGGGGTTTCATTTCTTCACATTTTGATATATAACACTTTATGTTATCTTTATAAATAAATTATTTATTGCAAAATCTGTAATGGTAGTCATGAAATTAGCTCGCATACTAAGAGTTAACACATGCATACATGCCACACCTCAGACATGAAAAACCTGTACAAAAATTCCAAAAACCCTGTACAAAGACCCGCAAAACCTGTACAAAGACTGAAAAACGTAACAAAAGAGTTAATTAATGTAAACATATATTCAATTAGATGGTTCTGCACCATCATAGCGACATGCGCCCTTTGCCTTTTTAAGCATGTCTTCACTTGCTTTAAAGCCTAAACAACAGGAGTTAGAATTTATTTTGCATTGTAGAAATGCTGTAACTGTATCATCATTTAGTCTATTTCTGCAAGAAAAAATTAATACAATTTATGGTGGAAATGAAGAACAGTTTGGTGTCTGTTCTATAGTGCCTAATAAAAGTATAGGTCTAAAGAGACCAGTAATAAGCGTTATGGGTTAGGTTTAGGAATCTTAAATCAAATATATATATATATAGGCCTATATATATATATATATATATATATATATATATATATATATATATATATATATATATATATATATATATATATATATATATATATATATATATATATATATATATATAGGGTCACCGTAAACCTAACCTCATCCTTAACTCTAAATGGTACGAAAATACACATATTAAATATACTCGATGGCAATAAAGGTAAAGATTACCAGAATCTCAGTAGAAACATTCAAGTTGAATAAATTCAACTCAAACAAGGATTTTCGTGCTCTTTTTCCACAAAATGTTTATGGTTCGGCGGTACGGCAGCATCCATGTTTGTACTTTCACTTTTGTAAAATCACTATTATCAGTTCTACCGTATTCGCTAGCAGTAAAATATTTTGTTCGTTTCAAGCTTAGTGGCCAGATTTTTCAATGCGGAATCCGATTATGCCCAGCAATTGCCGATACGGTAGTAAACAGAAGAGTTCTGGTGCTTTTAAAATATGACGTACGCCGTACGTCTTATAGGTGTATGGGAACGAAGTATCGCGCTACATCCATGACGTACTCGGTACGGCACAGCGACAAAAATTGTCAAGATTTATGCCGTACGGCGTACATCATAATGGTGCTGAGAGGGTTAATAATTAGGCGAAAAAACCCGTACAGACCGTATGTACGGGCCGTACACGTCTAAAAACGCAAACACCCTGTACAGATTATGGGTAAACCATAGCGTGTGGCATGTATGCACATGCCTAATAATTGGATGAACAGAGTGGTCTTCATCACCTGTGATGGACGAACAACAACACATGGGTTTATAAAAAGAAAAATTAAAAAAAAAAAATTTAAACTAAGCAAATAAAACAGAAAATGCATTTTGCTAGGACAAAAGACAAAGAAACTGCCTACATTGCGGCCACAAGGCCTTTGTCAGGGAAATAAAAGAAAGTGAGAGCTAAGTAAGAGTCATAAGAAAACACAAATAAATAGAATAAATAAGAAGAACATCACTCTGTTGAAGCAGGCCGCTATGAGTGGGTACAATATGAGGAGCTCTGGAATGCAGGATGGAGGTTGGGATTTGGGCATTAAACATAAAGAGTTGAAAACAATATGAGGAGCTCTGGAATGCAGGCTGGAGGTTGGGATTTGGGTATAAAAAAATGTACACCTTAACATAAAGAGCTGAATACAATATGAGGAGCTCTGGAATGCAGGATGGAGGTTGGGATTTGGGTATAATAAAATAATACTTTAACATAAAGAGACAAAAAAGTTTTAACATTTAATAAAATTGAGAATCTGCGCCTGACATATTTCACAAACAATAATTGTCATGTGGCAACATTTTGTACGTGGCAAGTTACCTGGCATATCCAAAAAAAAATGTTAAAACTATTATCTTCTTTTTTATTTTCGCTCCTTATGAGCTTCACCAATACAGGCAGTTCCCCCTGTAGGAAGCTGCCCCTTGTAGGAAGCTGTCCCTTGTAGGAAGCTGCCCCTTGTAGGAAGCTGCCCCTTGTAGGAAGCTGTCCCTTGTAGGAAGCTGTCCCTTGTAGGAAGCTGCCCCTTGTAGGAAGCTGTCCCTTGTAGGAAGCTGCCCCTTGTAGGAAGCTGCCCCTTGTAGGAAGCTGTCCCTTGTAGGAAGCTGTCCCTTGTAGGAAGCTGCACCTTGTAGGAAGCTTGTATCAAAGCATTCACGTGCTCTTGCAGTTATAGTTTCTGCAGCAATTTGTTTTACATGATAAGGTTGTCAGCCCCTAGCAGAACCTCATATTAGTCACCTTTTATGACATGCCTGAAGGAACAGTAGTGCTATACTATCTTTATCCCTGTCAGAGACCCATGGTGACTACACAAAATGATAACTATTATAAAATACACTAATGTTACATATAACAGAGCTGATAAAATGTTTAAAAGATAACACTAGTCAACAACCAAAATGTACCAGAAATGAAAATAGCTGATCTTAACTAATTTTGGTGTGCTGAAAACGAAAATGCCATTAAAAAATGTTGATTGGTTCTAGTTTTCAAGATATATGCTACTAGTTTATTTAATTACTTTTGCATGGTCCCTCCAATTGGGAAAGACATATCAAAGAAGAAAAAAATGGACCAAACATCCCCTCTGCAATACGTCCGGTACCACATGGCGATGACCTACTAGTTCCCAAAGTGCCAGAATCGTTTTCAGCTGCTTCCACTGATGAAGAAGAGGACATTGGTGGTCCTGAACCATCAACCTCAAGCGACCCAGATTTTGAGCAAACTACATCCACTAAACCACACTTAATAACCCAAGGTGAACTGAATGATCTTGTAAGAGATATGAATTTACCGAAGAACAAGGCGGAGCTTTTGGGTTCCAGATTGCAACAGTGGAATCTCCTGGCAGAAGATGTTACAATTTCTGTGTATAGGAACCGCCAGAAGTCACTTACATACATGCCACACCTCAGACATGAAAAACCTGTACAAAAAATCCAAAACCCTGTACAAAGACCCGCAAAACCTGTACAAAGACTGAAAAACGTAACAAAAGAGTTAATTCATGTAAAAAATATATTCAATTAGATGGCTCTGCACCATCATAGTGACATGCGCCCTTTGCCTTTTTAAGCATGTCGTCACTTGCTTTAAAAAATAAACAACAGGAGTTAGAATTTATTTTGCATTGTAGAAATGCTGTAACTGTATCATCATTTAGTCTATTTCTGCAAAAAAAATTAATACAATTTATGGTGGAAATGAAGAACAGTTTGGTGTCTGTTCTATAGTGCCTAATAAAAGTAGAGGCCTAGGTCTAAAGAGACCAGTAATAAGCGTTTTGGGTTAGGTTTACTAATCTTAAATCATATATATATTTTTAAAGATAGCAATGAAAATATAAACTGGCGCAACTAATCTCTATCAAACTTCAATAATTGGAATAGCCGTTAGGCCTATAGCCCAACTGGTAGCTTTAAATAGACCTACCCATAAGACTTTTAGTGTCAATCAAACATTGATAGTAATTAATTATTTAATAAATATAGGCCTAGCCTAAATCATTAGTTGACCGTAATGATGATCACTCAAGGCAAAATCGCATTGTTTTTTAAAGAAACGAAATTAAAACTTAGACGAGAAGTAGGCCTAACTCCAAATAGGCTAAACTTTTCTCTGATCGGGTTAAGATGCAAATTTGCCTTGCTTTTGTGTGTGTGTTTTTTTTCCTTCAGTTTCATAATTTGGTAATATCGGAAGCCGAACGCTTCGCATGTATTTTCGTACCATTTAGATTTAAGGTTAGTGTTACTAGCATAAATGGTTCGAAAATACACGCAGATCGTTCGGCGACCGTCATTCCGATATTACCCATTATTTGTATTGTATTATTATTCAAATTTACATTTCTTACGCACTTTCTACAAGTTTTAGTGAAATCAAATAATATGAAGTGGTATCCGCCTTTTTTTTAAGCAGCCGTAAATAATAAATTAGGCTGTGCTAAATCTTACGGAAAAAAAAAAGCATAGCCTAGGCCTAAGTTATCTGACAGTTAAATCTAACTTCATCTAAACAATGTTATTGTAATACTTTTTTTTTGAAAAAAATGAATTACTTACCAATACTAAACTGGAAATTAATCCTAAACAATAGGCTCGACTCAGTGCTGCGTAATCGTTCAAATAATCAGTAACCTCGCGCTAGCTTTAGCGAAAAATTGTGAATGAACACGCCACGCACATCCCGCGGCAATTGAAAAATAGGCAGCTTGATTTTCATTGGTTTTTTTTTTTTTTTTAATCCACTTGGCTTAAAATCTCGCCGAATCTCATGATGCAAATTACGGAAAATTGTGTAGTGGCACAAAACGGTCGATTTATATGTATATTTAATAATTAGGCGAAAAAACCCGTACAGACGGTATGTACGGGCCGTACACATCTGAAAACGCAAACACCCCGTACAGATTATGGGTAAACCATAGCGTGTGGCATGTATGCACTTATTACATTCTTTTTCAAAGAGGGTGACCTTTCTGCGTGCCACAACATTTCTGGTTTAATGGCAGCCCTCAAAATCAATTACATACCGGAAGAGTGGAGGCTTTTCATTGATTCATCCACGACGAGTCTTAAAGCTGTTTTGTTGAATAATGGTAATGTGTTACCGTCAATTCCAGTTGGTCACGCAGTTCATATGAAAGCAGCTTTTGAAGTGTATAAACTATGATCATCATCATTGGTCACTTTGCGGTGACTTAAAAGTGGTCGGTCTTTTGCTTGGACTACAGGGTGGATACACCAAGTACCGTTGCTTTCTCTGTGAGTGGGATAGCCGTGCACAAAGTGACCATTACATCAGAAGACATTGGCCAATCAGGCAGTCATTGCAGCCTGGCAGTAAGAACGTTGAGAACCAAGCACTTGTCGACACCAGCAAGATTTTGTTGCCACCCTTGCACATTAAGCTGGGTCTCATGAAAAACTTTGTCAAGGCAATGAAGAAAACAGATGAGGCTTTCAAATACCTCATCAGAAAATTTCCAAGACTGAGTGAAGCTAAAATAAGAGAGGGAGTATTTGTTGGTCCACAAATTCGAAAACTTCTTCATGATGACGAGTTTCTTTGCGTGTTGCATGGCAAGGAAAAAGCAGCATGGCTAGCATTTAAGTCAGTGGTGGACAATTTTCTTGGAAACAACAGATCTGATAATTACAATGAAATTGTAGAAAATCTCCTTCTGAAGTATAAGAGTCTTGGCTTGGCTGCAACATGTCTTTGAAAATTCATTTTCTGGATTCTCATCTGGATTTCTTTATGTCAAACTGTGGAGCCGTCAGTGATGAGCATGGTGAACGATTTCACCAGGACATTGCTGCTATGGAGACAAGGTATCAAGGCAATTGGAGCCCTTCAATGCTTGCTGATTACTGTTGGACTGTGATAAGAGACACCTCATCGATTGACTACAAGAAGCAAGCAAAGAGAGCTCGAACAGCGACTGAATAATGATGGAATGGGTTCAAATGTGCCTTTTTAAAACATGATATGTGAACTTTAAATAATGTTTTTATTTTTTCTATCATTTTATGTTGAAATATCAATTAATTGAGTATGTAACCACAAATTTTATAATGCTAAAGTAGAAAGACTAGCTATTCACCCCAGAGAATTAAACAAGCATACATTATTTGTATTACTGTAATGTAAATTCATCATTTTTTTTAAAAACCCAGAGCCAATTGATGAATTTCATTATGATATTTGAAATCAGCATGTCAAAATCAATAAGAAATGGTATATTTAATTTCTGGTACAAATAACTTTTGAAAATTTGTTGACTAGTGTAATTCTTGTTCAGTGTGAAGCAAGTTTTATAAGTGACATTCTAGCTCTCATCTCAATGCAACACAAAAGATAAACATTTTCCTCAGCTTAGATACATAATTTAAGGGAACTGACCCCATTACAACAATCCAATGTCAACATTGCATGAATGTTAAGTGACTGTGAGCACACTTACATGAGTATTTCTTGGAACATGTGACACAAAATTTCACGAAATCTTCCCACTCATGAAACAAATTTGTGAGGTGGAACACAGACAGTTTTGTGAGGTGGAACAATAGGGACAGTTTTTAAAGCTGAAGAATAGTTTTGTGAGATGGATTAATACAGACTTCACAAAACTGTCTTTCTTGTTCAGTCTTGACAAGGCAGAGAGTTTTATGAGGCTGAACAACTGAGATTGTTTTGTGAGGCTGACCAACTGAGATTGTTTTGTGAGGCTGAACAATGCAGACAGTTTTGTGAAGTCTCTGAATACTGTATAATATCATTTTTATTACGCAACAACAGAGGTTTTCCAATACCAAAACAATATATATATATATATATATATATATATATATATATATATATATATATATATATATATATATATATATATATATATATATATATATATATATAAAAAGGTAAAGGAACCCGTTACACGCCCATTGAGGCATATTGGGAATATGGTGTTAGGCCCATATTATCTTGACCGTCGGCACACTAGGGGTGATGTGGTCGGCATCACGCCGGCCGCCTTAACCTTCCCAGAGTTGCTCTGGTACCCATTTGGGGCTGGGTCGACCCAGGAGCCGTTTGTAGCCTAAAAAATTCCCGCCTCATCTGGGGATCGAACCATAGACCACTGCGCTAGGAAGCCAGTGCACTAACCACTATGCTACCGCGGCTCCCATATATATATATATATATATATATATATATATATATATATATATATATATATATATATATATATATATATATATATATATATATATATATATATATATATATATATATATATATATATATATATATATATATAATAATAATAATAATAAATTCTTTAAGCGCCAAACACGGCGCATAAGGCAGAAACCAGTGCTCTCCAGGTTGTTCGTTGTGACGCCACTCCTCTTAGCTCTTGCACATTATTTAGGCCCAACGTTCTTCCTTCTCTTATTATTGTTCTTCTGAGTGTTTCTTTTGGTCTTCCTTTTTTCCGCTTACCCTCAGGAACCCAAGTGAGCGCCTGTAGTGGTATTCTGTTGTTTTGCATTCGTAGGACATGACCGATATATGACCATCGTCTTTTCCTTATATAGTCGGAGACATATTTCTGCCTAGAGTCTTCTCTTATTTGTCGATTAGTCTTGAATTCTTTCCAACTGATGTTCATGAGTTTTCTAAGACATTTGTTCTCGAATGTATTCAGCTTGTTCTCCAATGATTTTGTTATTTTCCAACTCTCACAGCCGTATGTTAACACTGAGATAACATTTGAATTAAACAGACGAAGCTTGGTATGTATATTCAATGATTGTAATTTCCAAATGTTAGATAATCTATTGAAGGCGCTAGCTGCCAAAGCAATTCTAGTATGGATTTCTCTTGTTGTGTCACCATCCTGAGTCATTTTACTGCCTAAATAATTGAAACTTTCAACTTTCTGTAGTTTTTCCCCGTTCAAGATGATATCAAAGGTCTCGTTAGAAAAGTTCATAGCTTTAGTTTTAGAGGCATTTATTTGGAGACCAATTTTAACCGAGAGATGACACAAATTATTTATTGCTTCTTGGGATTGTCTTGGTGTTGAACTTAAGAATGCTACATCATCTGCGAAATCCAGGTCCCCCAGGAATTTTCCATTTGTCCATTTTATACCCAATTGTTCATTGTGGGTATAGTTTCTCATAACCCAATCAATAGCTATTCCAAAAAGTAGTGGTGACATAATACAGCCTTGTTTCACCCCTGTTTCTACTGTAAACCATTCTGTATTCCCTTTATTTGTTCTAACACAACATCTTGCATTGTCATATAGCGCTTTGATTATATTCACATATTTTGTTGGAAAACCATAGATTGTAAGTATCTTCCACAATGATGGGCGGTGTAGACTATCAAAGGCTTTTTGAAAATCGACGAAGGTGATAATAAGTGGCGATTGCCTTTCCACTGATTCTTCTATAATTGTTCTTAGTGTGAATATTTGATCAATACATGATCGTTTCGGCCTGAAACCCGCTTGTTCTTCTCTGATCTTTTCGTCAGCATGCAATTTAAGTCTTTCTAACATCATGCAACATAATAATTTTCCAGGTACTGATAATAGAGATATACCACGCCAGTTATTACAGTCTGATAGATCACCTTTCTTCGGTAACTTTACAATAATACTGTCTTTCCATTGTTGTGGTGGTTGTTCTTCTCTCCATACTTCATTTATAATATCTAAAATTCTCAAGAGGTTGTTGTCATTAACTGCTTTAATCATTTCCCCTGAAATTTCGTCAACTCCAGCAGCTTTAAAATTTTTTAATCTTTTAACGGCTTGTTTGATCTCGTCCAGCGTGAATTCATCGCAAGTTATTGGCAAAGTGGTTGTGGATGTTTCATTATTAAAATCAGGTGTTACTGTTGGTGGTGGTCTGTTTAGCACCTCCATGAAGTGCTCAGCCCATCTCTTCATTTGTTCTTTTTCTGTTGGTATTGAATTCCCTAATTTACCTTTAACAGGTGTTTCCATAGCAGTAGGCTGGTGACATAGTTGTTTTGTAATTTGATAAAGGCACCTACTATTACCAGTTCTTGCAGCATTTTCAGCTTCTACGGCCAGTTCATTGATGAAATGTCTTTTATCTCTTCGAGTTTTTGTCTTCACTTCTTTATTTAACAAGTTATAAGTTAGTTTGCAAGATTCAACTGCATTATGTGTACTTGCCGCTAGTAGTTTAAGTTTTGCTGTTTTCCTTTCTTGTATTTTATCCCAAGTATCTTCTCTCATCCATTTTTTCTTTTTATGTACTAGGTATCCGGTGGTCGCTACAGCTGCTTCTGTCATTGCTGTTCTCAGTTGTTCCCATTTAGTATCGATTGTCTTGGTGGTGATATCGTTGTCAATTTTGTCTAAAGCATCGAAATAGTTGTTCATTTTGACATTATATTCCTTCTTTATATCATTTGATTGCAGTCTGTGTACATCTATTCTTCTATTTTTATTCGGTTGGTATAACTTCTTCAGTTTAATTCTCATTTTAGCTATGCAGAGGTTATGATCGCTTCCGATCTCTGCACCTCTGTATGCTCTGACGTCTTGAACTGATGAGCGAAATTTAGCGCTTATGCAGAAGTGATCTATCTGGTTCTTAGTTCTGCCATCAGGTGAATTCCATGTTATCTTGTGGATATTCTTATGTGGAAAGATGGTGTCTGCCACAACGAGGTTTGATATTTCACAAAGTTCTAGAAGTCTTTCGCCATTTTGATTCATACAGCCTATGCCATGAGTACCGAGATATCTTTGTACTCCATCGTTGTTGTCACCTACTTTGGCGTTAAAATCACCCATGACTGCTATTATGTCATGCTTGGGTATTGTGTTGATGGTACTTAGAAGTGCTTCATAGAAGTCATCTTTTGTGGTATCAAGAGCGTCGTTAGTTGGTGCATAACATTGTACAATTGAGAGCTTGAAAAATCGTGTCTGAAATCTAGCTAATATTAGCCTCTCATTGATAGGTACCCAGCTGATAAGCGATGCTGCTGCTTTCTGTGTCATTAGGATGGCTACTCCCTCTGTGTGACGATTATCATTACTACCAGAGTATATAATTTGCTTTTTTTCTTCTGTATATATATATATATACCTGTATAATCCAGGAACAGAGAGTGAAATGTAAATATAAGTGTTTACAAGTTTACATATTTGGGAATCTTTATTCATTTTCCTATGAATCCATGCTGGTCATTAATTTGTACATTTGATTGTTATGAAATTCATTGCATTCTGTGCAGGCAAGGGAGAAAACCAAAAATGCAACCAATAAAATAATTCATTCACATTATCCTCAGTATCTGGTATGTCCACCGTGTGCTTGCAAACAATCTTGGCAGCGGCTCTGCATGGAACGCACAAGTCTCTGAAGGAAATTCCGGGGAATCAAGTCCCATTCACGTGTAAGAGCAGCTTCCAGCTGTTGCAGATTAGCTGGAGAACCTTGCCTGTAGACTCTGCGTCCAAGCTCGTCCCACAGATGTTCTATAGGGGACATGTCTGGTGATAGGGTAGGCCAATCAATCATCACAATGCTCTGCTGCTGTAGATATTGCTGCGTAATGCATGCGGTGTACGCACGTGCGTTATCTTGCTGGAGAAGCTGCAAGTCTGGATAATTTGTGAACGCAGGAGCAACCAATGCATCCAGAACCTCATCTCGATATGTCACAGCATTAACATTTCCATGGAAGATGTGAAGAGGCAAGCGATGGTGAAAACTGAATCCTCCCCAAATATGAATACTGCCACCTTCAAATCAGTTGTGCTGACGAACACAGCAATCTGCAAAGTGCTCTCCACACCGTCGCCAAATCCGCATACGTCCATCAGCAAAGAATATGTTGAATCTGCTCTCGTCTGTGAATAGGACAGCATTCCACTGCAGTCTAGTCCATCTGACATGTTGCTCTGCCCATTGCAGGCGCTGCTGACGATGTCTGTGAGTCAAGTTTGGCCCAACATAAGGTCATCTTGCAGTAAGGTCTGTATCTCTGAGTCGTCATATGACTGTCATTTGAGAGACTTGCCCACGTTTACCCACTATTGCTCTTGCTGTTTGACTTGCCGGGAGAGAACGATTCCTTAGGTGACTCAGCACAATATGACGATCTTGTGCAGGGGTAGTAACTCGTGGTTGGCCACTCCGAAGTCTATCCCGGGCACTGCCAGTGGTTCCATAACGTTCATTGAGACGTACAATAGTGCTGTGGTGGCAATTCATCCTTCTGGCAATGGCCCGTGAGCTCATTCCGGTCTCCAACATACCAATGGCTCGTTGGCGGTCGTTTTCAGATAGTCGTGGCATTTCAAGCACATGTACTGGGTGTTTTGTATCAACGGCCTTTTTATACAGAGTATACTGCCACAACGCGTACACATTTTCAGGGTCATAGCTGTTGGGAATCGTGTTGCACGTGTAACTTTCATTGTTTTCATGTAGTCTGTACACAAACCCGTGGGTTAAATCATGCACTTTCCATTCCAGCAGCCATTCGCTCTCTACCTCATGACAAACACGGGGAAAATCCATTCCCACACCTTTTTTTTCCAGCTTCTCGTCATCAGTATATATAATAGTGGTGCGTTTTTAATGTGCTTCAGTATATATATATATATATATATATACATATATATATATATATATATATATATATATATATATATCTATATCTCTATATATATATATATAAATATATATATATATATATATATATCACTAGATTAGTCTTTTCTTTCATCAAGTGTAACTTGCATGGTTAAAATATTTACCATTTATCTAACTACAATTTGGTTTTCTGATTTACGTAACAAAATTTAATATCGTCCTTTTTATGTAATTTTGGATTCTATCTGTGTCTTTCGTAACATAAACTACTTATTAACATTTATAAATGGAGGGGCAATGTTACTTCGCAGACAGATAAATCATGCCTTCTGTCCTAAAGTGATAATACGACCTTCTTCAAAAGCTCTCCGCAGCTTTCTTAGGGTCTGAGCCATGCGTTCTGCCTTTTCATCGCCCCCAAAAGCTTTCTTCAGTTGTCTGAGATGTAATTCTTCAAAGCTTTCTCCACCATTGATATGTGCTTGTTTCTGTTTTTCTCCTGCCAAATAATCCTGCAGAGGCGTTGGAAAACAAAATGCTGCATGAAAGAAATGTCACCTCACAAGTTGTACACTTTGTGTGTTTTAAGAAATATGAACTACACATCAAACCATAGGCAGATGTCAGTGGAATAGCAGATGAGAAGAGAACACTGGTGATGGATAGGACACACACTGAGAAAAACCTGTTGACAGCATTACAAGGTAGTCCTTATTCTGGAATTCCCATTGTAAGAGAGGTAGAAGGACACCAAAAACACACAGAGAAGAGAACTGGTAGCAGAAATAAAAGGGATAAAGAAAACATAGAAATATCTTGAGTGGATGGCACAAGGCAGGAGGACTGAGGGATGATGACGATGATGATGATGACATCAAAACATGCTGTCTCAAGTCCCAACATGTTTCATGCTGATTTCAATAAAACTCATGTCTTTGTTTTAAACTTGTTCCCATTTCTACATAAATATACGCTACCAAACACCAATGGACCAACCAAGAGGCGCGGGCGGAGACGAAGCTCGTTTTGGATAGGACATACACTGAGGAAGCCAGCTGATAGCATTACAAGACAGTACTTATTCTACAGTCCCCATGGTAAGAGGGAGACTGAAAAAAAAAACACGGAAAAAGAGCCGGAAATAGACATGAAAGGTAGAAGGAAGATGTGGGAAGACCTGAAACAGATGGCACAGAACAGGAAACGTTGGTCTGAATTTGTTGAAGGCCTGACAAGTAATGAATGAAAACCTATTCACCTGACAAGTAATGAATGAAAACCTATTCACCTGACAAGTAATGAATGAAAACCTATTCACCTGACAACATCTTGATTAATTTATTAAAATAATAATTAAGGTGAGAAATTGTTTCAGGTGGAAGGTATTTGAAGGGGACATAATTTATATTATTCTTCTAGTAAAATATTCAAGACGAGTTATCTTTTCTGATGCAGAAAAGCCTAAAATGATCCTCCTGTTAGAGTGTTGGTCTTTCACGGCAAAGGTGCCGGGCTCAGTTCACGGTATCGATCCGCTCCAGTCTACCCAGCAGTAAATGGGTACTTGGCTCTGCTCTTCAGTTAGGGTAGGAAAAGGCAGCGAGAAAGGAAACTGGACACCCCACCTCTCGATGCTGGACCTAGTATAGTGAAGTCTCTAACACTTCACTCGCCTACGAGCCTACCTTTACCTTTTTTTTAAACCCAGAAGCCAATGAGTGTAACAGAGTTTGCAAGCTTGCAGTGTATATTTATATTAACAAAATTAATGGAGTGTATCTCCCAGCTATATTTATAAGCTGAATGATAAACAGTGGAAAGAATATATACACAGTGCAGTCTGTATAATTAGAAGTCACTGGGACCATATAAAAATACTTCTACTTATCAGAACTTTACTCAAAGATGGACATTTTGAAGTCAGAATCAGAAAGAAAGCATAAAGTTATTATTTCATCAACGGTTATAGCAACTTCTTCATTCTTACATTAAAACTTTTGCATCTTTTCCACTTTTTAATAGCAAATTAACAAAATCATAAGGTATTATCATGTTATTTTTTAATACCATGATTGCAAGTATCAAAACATTTAAAAGTCCCAATTTGCGAATCTGGGATCCTGGACCTGTACTGTCAGTGTATAACATGAATAAGTTCATGGGGGGGTCTCTGGGAAGACACTGAAAAAATAGGCTAACTGCTACCTCTCAGACAAGAGGCTCTCTGGTGACTTGAGAGCTCAAACCTGCCCCAGGAGACGAAAATGGAACAGAAACTGTGGGGCACCCGCGAGGACCTCCTGCTGACAACTGGATTCATGGAGGCAACTCATCTCCTTGTTTAGATTGCTGAGCATAGGAAACTGATCGCAGAAGAAGACAAGAGGCAACTAATGTGTGATTGCACACAGTCTACTCATGTAAATTAAATTGTTACAAAAACCATTGCTGCAAGGGCACATAACTGCTTTGATGTAGGATTCCTGCAAGGGGAGTGTTGCTGTGTTGATATATAGGTGGTGTAAGAGAGGATGATAAATGTTATTATTATTTTCCGCTGATATAGGCGATCAGCATGTGTCGGGCTTACGGGCGGCCGACTGATGTGTGAGAGAGTGAGTGTCAACAAACGCGAATGTCATGTAGTACAGATTGAGTTAAATAGTAATCACTCACACCATAGCACACCTAGGAGTCAGGAAACGTTGTAACTCCTAGTAACGTTCTACACTGTTTATTAACATCATAAATAATACACTGTCACAGGTTACAAGTCACGGTAAATCATGGTACATCAAGTGAGCACTAATCCAAGGTAATTGAGCGTACAATCCAAAGATATATAATCATCAATAATTGCTCATAACGGATCATCGATCATCAGTAAGTAAATCCTTAGAGATACAGTCACTGGTACAAAAATATCCATTCACAAAGACTGTAGAGCACAGCAGCTCATAATCATAAACTTCATGGCCAAAAAATATCCATTCAAGAAAGGGGAACTGCATATGTCGCAGTTTACAATAATATGTGTATGGCCTAAATCAACATACTCCAAGGCCTGAAATAATACATAATCCATGGCCTGAAAATCTTCAATAACGTACATAAATAAGCCGCATATCCATGGAGTTAGGAAATACATTAGGAAGTATCAAACATTCCTTTCACACCAAATATCTTATCCCGGGACACACTGACGAAAAATGGTCAATCATCCATCTTCGGAGCTCTGCCCGTATCGTCTCTCACGAAAATTTTCCCCCTAAAAAACCGCCCAGTACAAATTCATCCCGGCGCGAATTCGCAGCATGAGATGTGAGTAGCGTTCATACCCCTTCTAACACTTTCTGTATCTCGAACATTCGAGCAGAGTCCCTATCAAATTTTTTTTAAAACAAACTAACAGCTAGTCAGCTTACAAGCGTGATAACCAAAAATCCGACCTGTACATACAAGTCTTTTACCGCTTAACTCCCCTTAATTAAAATATGACTTAACAGGGAGCCAACTGCAGTGGTGGCTTCATGCTCCATAAGGAGTAAACAAGGGAAAAGAAGAAGATAATATGAATAACAGAAACTCTGAATCACAAGAGACAGTGGACATTCAGTCCAGCTTATAAAAATGAGCACATGAGAAACAAAGTGAAGAGTTTTCACCCCGGCGCCATTCAGCAGATGGTCACCCTGTGAACTCCTCCTGTTTTAGCTTTGCACTTTCAAATCTTGTAAAAGCAATCTCTAAAGCTTCATACCCCCTTTACGGCAGTATCTGCCACTGAACTACTTTTTCTTTTTTTTTTTTTTAAATATTAACTTGGCAGTTTCTACACAGAGTTTATTTACAGCCAGTGTGTAAGAGCAACTGTGGGTAAGCATGTCGTTAGGAAGAGTTACAGCCCATAACCCAGTGATTTATGAAGCCTATGATCATAGCCGCTCGTCATGATGTCATTGTCTTTTACTTCTACTTTATTTGCTCTCCCATAACCACGTCTATTACTTTCATAAAGTTAGCACTCTGACTGTGATAATGTTTTCGGTGGTAAAACTTTGTTCCCCAAGTCTGGTCATTCACAAAAATGTAAAGACTGCTACTCAACATCAGATAATTCCTCTATCTCTTTGTCCTTCAACCTTTCCTGTTGTCACAATATTTTCCACCTTTCTCCTTATCATAGCATGCCCAAAGAAAGTTTCCTTCTTAATCTGAGTAATAAGTTTCATTTGCGAACTGACTTCTTTCGGATCATCCTCATTACTCATTCAGCTTTCCATGATACTCTTAAAATTCTTCTGTAAAACTCCATCTCTGTGGCCTCCAGGGATTTTTCTGCTTGTTTACTTACTGTACTTGACTGATTTCCATATTTCAGGATTGGTTCTATATAACACTAAAGAACTCTCCTTCCTACTTCCATTGACAAAGATCTGTTGCTTAAAATACTTTTCATTTTATTGAACACTGCTTTTGATTGAATTATTCCACTCTTCACCTCTGAGATACATCTTCCATCTGATGTTATTAATGTGCCTATGTATATGAATCTATTGACTTGTTTTAAAACTGTTCCATTTACTTCCATGGTGCTTTCTGGATAAGTCATTTTCTTTGACATCACCATCACCTCTGTCTTTTTTGTATATACCATAGGCTTAGGCTTTTATTTTTGTTTCCTGTCACTATTGTATCAATCATTCCTGTAACTCTTTTTCACTTTTTGCAATGAAGACTGTATCATCAGTATATCTCACTTTGTTTATATTATGTCCGCCAACTGATATTTCTGACATGTCCTTTAGGGATCTCATTATATTTTCACCGTACAGATTGAACAGGTCCAGTGATAGCAAACATCACTGCCTAAAGCCCTTCGTTATCTGCTGAAATTATGCTGAAACATTCACTTTACTGAAATGATGTGACTTGACTTGACTCTGATCCACTGGTTCATGGTTCGATGCCCAGTTGAGGTGGGATTTTTTAGACCTCAAACAGCTCCGGGGTCGACCCAGCCTCATGAATTGGGTAACCGAGCAACTCTGGGAAGGTTAAGGCGGCCATCGAGATGATGACCACATCACCCTTAGTGTGCCAATGGTCAAGAAAATATGGGCCTAATGCCATTTTCCCAATATGCCTCAATGGGCGTGTAATGGGATTCCTCCTCCCCTCCATAAAGCGTATTTATGGATAGGTTGTGTAGTAGGAGGAGTTGTCCCATTCCCTGGAGTACAGGGCATAGTAGAAGGTGGTGTTCAACTGTCTCTAACGGTTTTGGGCAGTGTCTACATTTTCTTACAATTTGTGAGTATTTTCTGTTTCTGTGGTAAATTTAGTGTGGAGTGACCTATTCTCACTGTGAAGATTTTGGTTTGATATTTTCGTTCAAAATGATTGATAGCATCTTCCTTATTTGGGGCTGTTAGGTGTCTGAAGAGTCTTCTTCCTGTTTTAGCTTGTGTCCACATGTTCAGCCAATCTTCTTTACAGTTGTATTTTATTTTTTGTTTTATTTTTAGCATACTCAATTGTTGGTCAATTTGTGGAATTTGGGCTCCCTTCTTTGCCAGTTTATCAGCTGCTTCTTTCAATGTGATGTCTATGTGGCCAGGTATCCATTGCATGTAGATTTATGTTCCATACAAGTTTATAATTTTGTGACACATTTCTTGAACCTTCAAGATAGTACTGATTGAGTTAGTTTTCCAGTTTTCTATTGCCGAGAGGGCAGCCTGTGAATCTGAGAAGACTACAATATCATTTTGTTTTATTTCATTTGATTCAAATAGTTCAAAGATTCTAGTTAAGGTTTCCTAGATGGCAACTACTTCTGCTTCATAGTTTGTGCACCAGGTACCACAGGGGCTGCAATTTTGATAGGCTCTTCTGCATTGGGTGAGATGATTATGGCCACACATACGACATTTATGGCCGATTTAAAAGCTAATCCATTTGTGCAAGTATGGACAATGTCTTCTTCATAATGACTGATGGTTTCCATGGCAAGTGTTTTCAGCAGGGTAGGTAGGAGGTTTTTATTTGTGTGTTGCAGGAGGAACTCCGCCCATGCCGGTCCCAAGCCCGGATGAAAAAGGAGGAGGGCGGCCTGCATGGAGGCCGTAAGGAGGCAGCCCCTCCACCATGCAAAGGCACAACAGGCCAATCACCTGTTTGTCTTAAACTATGATTACGAGAAATACAAGAGAGAAAACCGGACTGATTCTAAAGGCGACGAACTGGAACGGACTACGGACTACGACTTATGGAACTTGGAACACAAGAAGTATAAATGGGAAGGAAGAGGAGCTGGTGGAAGAGATGAGGAAAGCAAAACTAGAAATCCTGGCTATAACGGAAACGAAGAAAAAAGGACAAGGAGTCATGGATCTCGATGGCAACACGTTGCTCTACAGTGGTGTACCCATATCTGAAAGAGCTAAAGGGGGCGTGGGTTGCATTGTGGCCCAAAATCAAAAAGATAGTATCAAGGGATGGAACTTTGTCTCGGAGCGCATTATGGTTGTAAAACTAAAAGAAGGAGTAACCATAGTCAACCTGGTCATAGTGTATGGGCCAAATGAGGATGAGAGAGCAGAGGTCAAGGAGGAATTCTTCGAGCTGCTTCAAAGGACAGTGGATGACTGCCTAGATGAAGTTATCATGCTCGGAGATTTTAATGCCAGAGTTGGAAATGACCATGCTAGATGGGGTGGAGTTATCGGAAGATATGGAGAAGATACTCTCAATGACAATGGAAAGCGACTCCTTAGATTCTGCAGTGAGCAGAATCTGATCATTACAAACACAAAGTTCCCCCATAAGCGCATACATGCATACACTAGATGTGAACCAACCAAGAATGAGAAGTCAGTGATCGACTATGCCATTGTTCAGAGAAGCTCATTCAGATATGTCCGAGATGCAAGAGTCTGGAGGGGGCCAGAGATTGGAAGTGATCACTACCTGCTAACAATCAAACGAACAACTGAAAGAGTTGCTCAGCCTAGGAACTGCCCAACATCACGCAAGAAACCAAGTAAACGAGCAGGAGAAATGAGCATTAGGACCTACAAGCTGAGAGAGCCAGAAATTAAGACCAGATATCAGGGGCTTATTGCTACAGCAGTGAGCAACACAGAAGAACGACCTGATGACTTGGAAACCCTCTGGAATAAATTCAAGGATATCATAAAGACAGCTGCTGCAGAAGCATGCGGTGAAGTCCGACTTGGGAACCAGAGAAAGAGGACACCTTGGTGGACAGAGGAAGTCAAAGAGAAAATAAGAGAGAAGAAAATGGCATGGAAACAATACTTGGGAGCTAAAAACACAACAGGACAAATGGAAAAATATAGAGAATATGTGATACTCAGAACAGAAGCAAAGAACAAAGTGCTAGCAGCAAAACAGAAGTCCTGGGAAGAATTTGGAGAAAAGCTAGAAAAAGATGCACAAGAAAACCAGAAATTGTTCTATAAGACCCTAAAGAACATGAGGAAGGAAAAACAATGCCCTCTCAAATTTATAAAGGACAAGCAAGGCAAATTGCTTACTGCCCCGAAGGAAGTAATGGAAAGATGGAAAGAATATTTCTCAGAACTCCTGGATGGTGAGCATGGTGAAGCAACAGAAATGATAACCACTAGCACAGAAGAGAAAACCAATGATGGTGAAGATGACATAAAGATGGAAGAACTGAGGGCAGCACTAGAGAAAATCAAGATGGGCAAAGCAGCAGGGCATGATGGTATAACACCAGAAATGGTTAAGTACATGGGAGCATCAGGCGACCTATTACTCTTAAAGGTCCTACAGGCAGCATGGTGCAACAAGACCATACCAAAGGATTGGGAGATTGCCATCATAACACCAATTTTCAAAAAGGGTGACAATCGACAATGTGGAAACCATAGAGGCATATCCCTTCTCAGTGTCCCTGGTAAAATCTACTCTAGAATCCTAGAGCAGAGACTCCGACGCCTAGCTGAGCCACAATTGGATGAGGTCCAGTGCGGATTCCGAGCAAACCGAAGTACTCAAGACCTAATCTTCACACTCAGACAGTTGAGTGAAAAGGCCCTTGAGTATAAGAGTGAGATCCATCTTTGTTTCATAGATCTGGAAAAGGCGTTTGACAGAGTCCCCTGGAGCAAACTTTGGGACTGTTTGGCAAGGAAGAATATTCCAGCACCTCTGATTCATGCTATACAGAGCTTCTACAAGTCTTGCAGAAATTATGTGAGGACAGCAAACCATAAGTCAGAAGAGTTCAGGACCACCACTGCTGTAAGACAAGGTGATATCCTGTCACCTTATCTTTTCATACTCCTCATGGACGATGTCATCAAGGCATGTAAGGAGAGAACAAGAAAGTATTCAGTGGGGTACTGGAAGATGAGACAGGTCTAAGAAGAGAGGGATGGTCATAAGCAGCTCTAAAACAAAATCCATGGTGATATCACGAGAAGAAAGAAAACATCAGATTAAGTTGGGAGAACAGGTCCTGGAGCAGGTCGACCACTTTAAATATCTCGGAGCTATTATAGACCGAAAGGGAGGCATCAAAGAAGAGTTGGCCACTCGAAAAGCAGCGGCTGGGAGACTTATTCAGGCCATAAATCGTGGATTCCTCAGCAAGAAAGAGGTTGGTAAGAAAACGAAGATGGCTGTATACCGCTCCACCTATGTCCCAGTTTTGACATATGGATGCGAGTCGTGGGCAATGACTACAACCCACAAAAGCCAGATCCAAACCTCAGAAATGAGGTATCTGAGGAAAGTGGTTGAAGTAACAAGAAGAGACATGGTCCGCAACCAGACGATACGTCAAGGCCTGAAATCCCATCCGCTGCAGACCCAAATAGAACAGTCCCAACTAAGATGGTTTGGCCATGTCTGCAGAATGGGAGAAGATCGGCTACCACGACAAGCATGGGAAACAAAGAGCCAGGGATCCAGACCTCCAGGACGACCCAGAGTTCGCTGGGAGGACAACATTAGACAATCTTTGAAGGACCGAGGACTAGAATGGAACCAGGCCAGGAAGAAGACAGCTGATAGAATGGTCTGGCGCTCTCTCTTCCAAACCTCTACACCTCACGGTAGAAGGGGAACGACTAAGTAAGTAAGTAAGTAAGTGTTGCAGGAGGTTTGTACATATTATTCATTTTTAAAGCACTATGTTGGGTGATAAGTCAAGTATGGCTTGAGTGGGCAGACTAGTCTCTGGTATGTGGTGCTTCCCTGTTTGGTACTTTCGAGAGAAGGTATTTTTAATTAGGTACTTGGAGTTGTGGTCAATGATAATGTTTTTTGCAGGGGTCATCCTTGTCTGCTCACGAGAACCTTTCTGCTATTAGGTTAACTGATTTCTCTCTCCTTAGTTCTAGGGCTTCCATGTTGATGGAAATCGCTCTTGCGCTGGTCAGTGTAGTTCACAAGCCTCCGCAGACTAATCTGAGTGCCTGATTTTGTAAGCGATCTAGTTTCAGCCTAAGTGTTGGGCTGGCAGTGGCTTGCACAGGTAGAGAGTAATCCATAACTGAGCACATGTATCCCAGGTTTAGATGCTTTTGCAGTTGCAGTGGAGACTTTAGCCTTCTGCCCATAAGATTAGGTCACCAGCAAACAGGGTGTTTAGGTATTTCAAGGTGATCTGCCAGGTCATTGATGTATATGAGGAAAAGGGTGCAGTTTAGAGTCAAGACTTGTGGAAGGCCTTCTTGAATTATTCTTTTTCCTGCAGTTGTTCCATTGAATGTTGTGTAGATGGCTCTATTTGTGAGGAAATCTTTTATCCAATGAAACATTCTTTCTTCTATTTACTGAAATAACAGATATGTCAAACAAGGCGACTAATATGAGCTTGTGCATGAGGATGGCAACCTCATCATGTAAAATAGATTCTTCTTCTTCTTTGATCCTTAGCCGCCGACTGTCAAAGCAGTCAGTGGCCATCACGCCTGGTGGAATCTTGTAGGGCAACAACAAATTAATTCCACTTTGCTCGGTCGGTGGCCATCCTTCGTACAGTACCCCAACTCTGGTTCATACCTCACATCTCAGCCTCCACAATCCTTCACCAAGTTGTTTTTGGTCGGCCTCTCTTTTATTTTACCTTCAAGAGTCCATAGCATAGCTGTTCTTGTGATGGCATCGGGGTCTCTTCTGAGGACATGGCCAACCCAGCTCCAGCGTCTGCCAGCTATGATGGTGTGCATGTCCTCTTGCTTGCTCCGAGTAAGCAGATCTTGGTTGGTGATGGTATTCGGCCAAAAGATTCGGTGAATTTTTCTTAGGCATGTTGTGTGAAAAGAGGACAATTTTGACATTTCCTTCTCTGTAACTCTCCAGCTCTCCACGCCATAGAGAAGCACAGAAAGCACACAGCTCTGATATAATCCTAATTTTGTGCTTGTGCTGTACTGAGAGGACTTCCAGATGTTGTTTAGACTAAAAAAGGCTGTTCTTGCTTTGTTCATTCTGTTGTTGATGTCTTTGCTTGCTCCGCCGTCTGGTGTTACTATGCATCCTAGGTATGTGAATGCGTCTGTCTGTTCCAGTTGCTGATTCCTTACTGATATGGGCTCAGGGTTGCTCACATTGAGCGTCATGACCTCTGTCTTCTTTAGGTTGATTGATGCGTGATGCCATATGATGATGGATGGCATCCGCATGTCTGGTTTTGTGTAGTGTGTAGATGTGTTCAGTCAAAACAATGTTCATGCAACAATAACAGGGCAATCCACATAGGACGTCAGTAAACTCACGACGTATAAAGTCAATGAGTCTTGAAACAGCCGTTGACGTTTTTCTTCATTATTTATTGTGGACGCCACAGTGACAAAATGGTTACGCAAATGTGTAGGCACATCAAACAGTCATTATCACAGCAACATTCAATACAGCAATAAACGGTAGACAGCATTACAATGATGAGTCAGATGCATGTTATATTTCAAAGTGCTGTAAATGTAGTCAGGTGAACAACTCCATCCTTTTCTATAACAGCCAGGAGATAACCAGATGTATGAGATCAGTTCACTCTCCTTAGTTTGACTTCAGCAAGACAGACACGTCTGCCGAAGTATAAATAATGTCCTCAAGAATATCCTCTAGATAATAAAGGTTTTCTAAACCTAGTTCATTTAACAAAGTAGCAAGTAATGGTCCTTGGTACATGCATCAACCGATGCAGTACAATGCAGCGACATGTGAGCTGGGAAAGAACATCTCGTGACGACGACTTTCGGAGACAGGCTATGAATCGAAATCGCTCACGACCCAAAATCGATAGAGTTAATGGAAAAAAGTCAATTTACCTTGCTTTCATGAAATACACAGAAATATCACGCCTCCCGACATGTGGGAAAACACTAGAGGTATTATCTCGACTAAACGAAATATCCATAAGAGGACTACACATCCCTGACAGAACAAAAAATAGCGGAGATCCCCTCTTCAACGAGGCATCTCTTTCGCCATTCCAAATCGCTCACTCCACTAGTGGTGGGCGGAAACCGATCGACAAACAACAAGACAAGTCATGCGCAGTCCAGCGCAAAAATGACCACAGCTCAAAAGTTAACTGCATTCGATACCAACGCGAGAAGACAAATGCTTACCGAGAAAAGTGACTATAAATTCCAAGCAGTTGTTGCCCTTGCGTTATAAAACAGACATTGAAACAAAACGATGTTGCGAGAATTTATCACGCAACATATCACCACCTCCTCCCGATAAAAAAAAATGTGGAACATATTTTTTTTCAATATCAAAGAGCAAGCGATAAGCGGCTCAAAACGCACGAATTATGCGCTGATAATTAATTAAATTGCCAAACAATAGGCTAATTATAGAGTGTCTGGTGAGGATATACCTCAACAGAAAAATAAATATGTCTCAAAAAATATTCACATCGGGGAGGTGTCACCAACACACATCACGTTAGCATGTAAACACAATATACGTATGCAAGTTACTATAATCATCATTAAACAGCATACTCTAATATTGTCTTTAAAAATGGATGTACAAATCTGATAGGAAAATTTAGATAGTACATTCTTTGACATGTAATGACATAAGTACATAGTAAAGTTAAACTACATGACGATCCAGGACATATGCTCTGGTATTCCGAGGGTAAGTACACAATCTAGAACTCGTAAGGTAAGTCCTCAGCTCAACAATGACATTCTGAGAAAGTACAAGCAATATAATGCTAATTAATAACTAATATGCTTCATAAGGTACAATACATTATTAATAATTGTGGCTGTTTAGTAAACTAACGGCCCTTATATTAACTACCCAGTCCTCCTCTATCATCTTAAAAAACGAACAGAAGAAGATGACAACAAAGCACGATAGTGTGTACATATAGAGTAAGTACAGATGTGCTAATCTATTGTAGAAATATAGGTGTGTTATGACTCTGTAATATATAGAAATATAGGACAGAAGTATTAGTTGGAGTCATGTGGGCATCTAGACAAAATGTCAGCCATCACATTATCCGCACCACGGATAGCTCGTACCGTGAAGTGAAAAGGTTGAAGAGCTATAGCATATCGAGTGGATCTCTAACTCTTCAAATTCTTAGTCTGAATAGCTGTAAGAGCTTTCTGATCAGTCTCTAGAATAAAATGTGCGCCCAGGAGGAATCTTTGTAGCTTTAGAATTGACCAAACCATCGCTAACAACTCACGGTCTAAAACCGAGTAGTTCCTCTCTGCCGCATTTAGTTTTCTAGAAATGTACATAACAGGATGCAGAGTATTTGCATATTCTTGCATCAGTGCTGCTCCAATCCCAGTGGATGAAGCATCACTCCGAAGAACAAAAGTCCTATCAAGAGTAGGTAATCTTAAGATGGGAGGAGAAGAAAATATATTCTTGATTTGGTCTAGTGAAGATTGCCATTCTTCAGACCAACGGACCAGATTAGGCGAACCTTTCTTCAACAATGTTGAGAGAGGTGCCATGATCGAAGATAAATTTGGAATAAATCTCCCATAAAATTGAATTAAAACCTAAGAGACTCCTAACTTGTTTCTTCGTTTTAGGAACAGAGATGTTCAGTATTTTGGAAGTATTGTGGTCTTCTGTCTTCAAGAGACCATGACCAACACGATGACCCAGGAAAGAGATTTCACCAAACCAACAAAAGCTTTAGAAGGTTTTGCTGTCAAATTATTCTCACGTAGAGTGGACAGTAAGTCATATAACCCTAAATAGTGATCTTCCCAGGTATCACTGAAGAGACAGATGTCATCTAAGTATGCGATGACATCCGTAAACGATGTGACAGAATTCGACGCATCATGCGAACGAAAGTGGCAGGGGCGTTCATGAGACCAAAAGGCATAACATTCCATTGAAATAGACCCCTAGGTGTAGAAAAAGCAGTAAGAGGTTTGGCATGCTCTGCTAAAGGCACTTGCCAATAACCTTTAGACAAGTCAAGTTTAGTGAAGAATCTAGAATTAGAAAGTCTAATCAGTAGATCTTCTAACAAAGGCATCGGTTCAGCGTCGAACTTTGTGACCTGATTCAATTTGCGATAATCAACGCAAATTCGTATGTTCTTATCCTTCTTCCGGACAATAACCATGGAAGAAGAATATGGTGAAGTCGATGGTTCAATTATATTTAATTGAATCATTTCATCCAATTCCTTTTCCACTTGCGACTGAAAGTGTATAGGAATAGGATACGGCCTAACCCTAATTGGATTATTGTCGTAAGAATTATGTCATGTTCTATGACATCTGTGTGTCCAGGAATGTCAGTGAGAACATCCTGAAATGTTTGTAACATCGACGAGACTTGTCGATGTTCGTCACCAGAAAGATTAGGAGAAACAGAAACGTTTTTCCAAGATTCCGTAGAATGTAATGGAACCACTGGAAGGGGAAGGTTGACATCAGAGAAGGTAGCTTCCTCATCCTGAATGACAGACAGGGATGAATAATGACCGTGAGGTGCAGGAGCATCATCCGTTGCCTGGAAAATAGGCAGCAAATAGTCCGGACGTTCGTGAAATTCCGAAAGCATGTTTATGTGGAAAGTTTTATGCTTTCCATCAATATCGACCACATAGTCAACATCGGAAATCCGAGAGACTATTGCATACGGACCTTTCCATGCAATAAAAAGTCTATTTTCCCTACTGGGGAGTAGGACGAATGCTTTGTCACCTGGACAAAGTTGTCGTAGACATCTATTCTTGTTAGCAAACTGCCTTGCCTTCTCTTTAGCAATTTCTGATGAAGCAGTTGCTAGCTTACATGCCTCAATGATCTTTTGTCTAAGAGCAATGACATACTCATATGAGGATTGAGTTTTCATCGCTAATATCATCGGCAGTGATGAGATCGTGTAATAAAGACATAGGGCCGCGTGGACGCGCGCCAAAGACAAGTTCGAAGGGAGAAAATCCTGTGTGTTCATTAGGGACTTCTCTATAGGCAAAGAGAGCCGCGGGTAAAACCCTGTCCCAATCTTGAGGATGATCTTCAGTTATCTTACCAAGCAAAGTCTTGAGCGTTCTATTCAGACGCTCAACTAACCCATTAGACATAGGATGGTAGATACTACTGAGAGATCGTTCAATATGTAAGGTAGACATTACCTGTGACATAGTGTCAGATATGAGTTGAGTGCCATGGTCTGACAATATTTCTCTGGGGAACCCCAAGCGAGAAAATATCAACCAAAGAGCATCTGCGATATCTGTGGTAGATATGCTCTTAAGAGGAATAGCCTCTGGCCAACGTGTGCACATATCGACACATGTAAGGATAAACTGATGTCCTCTGGCCGACTTGACCTTAAAAGGGCCAATAATATCTATGGCCATTTTCTGAAACGGCCGAACAGGAATGTCAGCAGCCTGGATAGGCGCAGCATGTCGTGGTCCTCTAGATTTGACCTCCTGACATACCTTGCATGATCGGCAGTAAATACGAATGTCCTTATTGACAAAAGGCCAAAAGAAAGCCGCAAGGACTCTCGACTTCGTACGGGCAAAACCCATATGTCCAGCACATTGCGAGTCATGAGCATGTTGTAATATTTGTTTTTTTTTTTTTTTTTTTTTTTTTTTTTTTTTTTTTTTTTTTTTTTTTTTTTTTTTTTTTTTTTTTTTTTTTTTTTTTTTTTTTTTTTTTTTTTTTTTTTTTTGATTTTATGAAAGAGTCACGAGTAATTACTAAGTGACTATCTTGGCTATCAACTTCATTATCACTATTCAGTGAAGTTTCGGGTGTTTGTAGAGCTTGTGCTCTTGTAACTACTGCATTTGTAGCTTGCATGTTATTATCTTCCCAAGCAGCAATCTGCTGTGGGGTACACTCCCTAACTCCGTGAATACGACCAATAATAAGGTCCGCAATAGGATTAGGTAAGAGACAAGCATGCACATCTCCAGTAAAGAAAGGAGTGGCAATGCGAATTACAGCAGTAGGATATTTTTCTAGAGTGCCGCCAAATGTGACACATTTAATAACCCTTCCTGTAGCACAAGATGGATCTACAAGCGATTGTCTAACACCAATAGTGGTGCATCCGGAATCGAAAAGTAGTGAGACCGGAGTATCATTAACAAGACCCTTATGTAGAATTAAAGAACCCCTCCCGTCATGCGCAACAGCAGCAGGAAGAGCGGGAAGTGGGTGACCACAAACTCAAAGTAGTTATGGTACCCGGTTCGAATAAAGTACTGCATTGGGGGCATTTGTTTGCTCTCTCAAAGTCAAAAGCAGAACTAGTGACAGCGTCAAAGTTTTTACTATCAACAACATGATTACAGGCTCCCTCAGTTTCCTGTTGTACAGCATTAGCCTGCTGATATCTCTTTTTTTTTGTGTTGAGATCTACCCCGACTATTATTACCTCTGAAGTTATCAGAGTTATTATTATCTCTGCAGTTATTATTGTCTCTATTGTAATTGTTATACTGGTTCGAATTCCAGTTTCCACGATTACTATCATGTTCACATTGATGCGAACATCTATTTGTTTGGTTCTGAGGTCTTCGGCAGGAATAACCTCTATTACCATATCCTCTTTTGAAATGCTTATAATTATTAGGGTGATAGTAACGACCACTATCAGGTTGTCTCCAATTCTTCGAAGAAGAATCACCATGAAATTGATTTCCATGATTTTGACAGAAATTACCGCTGCCCTTTCTATCAAAATTTTGTTGGGATCTACGAGCAAAGTTTTGACCATACGGAGCTGCCGAAGCAACTGGTAAACCTTCTTTCACCTTAGAGTTACCCATGGTTATGTGTGGGTGCGCAGTTACGTATTGGCAACAGAAATCTTCCATTTCTTTTATTGTTTTAGGTTTACGTTCATGAAGGAAAGCAAGGAAAGACTCATTGACAGACGACATGACTTTGTCTCTAAGTATTAAGTCCATAAGTCCTTCATAAGTTTTTTCCGTCTTAGATAGTTCAACCCATCGTGAGAAAGTAATGCGTATTCTTGCAATAAACTCGGAGAATTCAACTCCATTTTCAGGTAACATGTTTTTAAATTGTAGACGATAGCCGTCTTCGTTAAGCTGATATTTCTTTAACAAAGCGGCCCTGACAACCTCATAATTGCTCTTGTCAGGTTCATCCACCATATTTAATATACTTAGAGCTTTACCTGTCAGTATCCCTGATAACTGATAAACATATTTTGCTTTGTCTATGTTATGAGCTGTACATGCTTGTTCAAATCTGTCCAGATAGAACATTATGTCATCACTGGAAGGACTAAATGTTGGTAACTTAATCTTAAAAGTATCATTATTAGCCTTCCCAGAAGATGAACCCTTGTTTGAATCATTACCATTACTCATGCTCGTCAATTTCAATTCTCCAACTCTAAAGCTAAGAGTTTTTCTTCATGTTCCATTTTTGCTTTCCTCTCATCAGACTCTCTTTGTAACTTCCTTTCTTCAGCTTGAGCCTGCATTTGAAGTCTTTCATTTTCAGCTTCTTTTTCAAGTCTTTTTATTTTCAGCTTCTTTTTCAAGTCTTTTATTTTCAGCTTCTTTTTTCAAGTCTTTTATTCTCAGCCTCTAGCTGTAGCTTTCTTTCCTCAGCTTCTGATTCCCTTTTTTGTTTTTCCATTTCCATTTGGAATCTCTTTTCATCCACCTGCATCTGCAGTTTCTTTTGTTCAGCTTCCATATGCAGTTTCTTTTGTTCAGCTTCCATTGCTTTATCATATCGAGCAGTTGCAAATTCTTCTAACTTATCACCAGTCTTCCCAAGCAATTTACCCTGCTCAATAAAGTGCTCAAATGTAGACATGTTGTCTAACATATGAGTCCAAAACCTGAAATAATTAACTAATTTATTTCAAACCTAAGTGTAACAAGTCTTAATTAAGCACTTGTATATTCACATCACATTATATTATCCCAGTCTCTGTGGGAAACAAGTCTCCAATCAAAGAACTTGTATATGAAATATCAGCACTCAAATCTTGATCATAAGTGCACTTCTCATTCAATAGTGCACGACACTATTCATCATTCATTTATCATCAGTATAGTAGTAACAGTGCATTAGCATAGCCCATTAACTAATTACTATAACTGTAAACAATGACTATGTAAACACATGCAGAATGTAAACATTGAAAATGTAAACAATACAAACAATGTAAACAATAACAATGTAAACAATAACAAAGATCAGCAACAATACAAAAACTTTCGCAGAAATCAACTAAAAATAAAGCAGAAATTAATGAAATATCACAAAAAAATGTGACGATATCTGCGATAGAATTAAACAAAATACATGACACCACAGTGTATAAACAAAAATGTTGTATGAAACTAAATTATAGACAAGAGTAGGCTAACAAATACAAACAAATCACAACAAAACTAAAGAATGTGAAATAATAACGAAAACAATATTAAAACATGTCATCACAGCTAACATAAATAGCAACAGAAGTCGCTTAGCAAATTCCAGTATCGGAAATTTGCAAACCCTACAGAAAACGCTCACAATAGACGACCTCTATGACGTGGCATAATCTAACGGAGACACCACCCAACCGAGAACCCGCTGAAATATAAACATGTAAATATACAAATAACATATAGACATATAACATATAGAATGAGATGATACACAGAAGACTCAGCAGAAGTATAAGGGCACAGTTTACATACAAACAGGCCACTTAACTTAAAGGCTTCCAATCGTAGAACAGCAGAAAAACGGATGTCAATCAACGTCCTAAAGAGCGAAGCTCCAACGATGATGGCACATCTGAACTGCTTCCACTGCTAACACGATGGTACAAGAGCTTCTGAAATACTGTGTGTTGAGTTGTTTCGGCACTTGACCTTCTAATCCAAAAGTAAGTTGATGGAAATCGGTACTTGGCCTTCTTCAGAAAACAACCCGTTTCAACTGGCACTTGACCTTCTCAAAAAACGACAGCACTGGAACCTTGACAGCAGCAACTTGCTTGACTTGCGTAAAAGATAACAGCAGTCCGAGTTATCCGGCAACATGTAACAACGCCGGGTACTGTCAAATTCTTGTTTCCGTCAAAAAGTTGAAATTTTGACTTTTACCGGGCAACGCCGAGTACTTTGAAAATTTTGAAGATGTTGACTGTATTGAAGAATGTTAATTTCTTGAAGGATGCTGATGAATTCTTGTTGAAAATGAAGTGGGTAAGGGACCCCGTGTTTGCTAGTACCAGAATCAAACCAGCTTATGGCCACCAAATGATGCGTGATGCCATATGATGATGGATGGCATCCGCATGTCTGGTTTTGTGTAGTGTGTAGATGTGTTCAGTCAAAACAATGTTCATGCAACAATAACAGGGCAATCCACATAGGACGTCAGTAAACTCACGACGTATAAAGTCAATGAGTCTTGAAACAGCCGTTGACGTTTTTCTTCATTATTTATTGTGGACGCCACAGTGACAAAATGGTTACGCAAATGTGTAGGCACATCAAACAGTCATTATCACAGCAACATTCAATACAGCAATAAACGGTAGACAGCATTACAATGATGAGTCAGATGCATGTTATATTTCAAAGTGCTGTAAATGTAGTCAGGTGAACAACTCCATCCTTTTCTATAACAGCCAGGAGATAACCAGATGTATGAGATCAGTTCACTCTCCTTAGTTTGACTTCAGCAAGACAGACACGTCTGCCGAAGTATAAATAATGTCCTCAAGAATATCCTCTAGATAATAAAGGTTTTCTAAACCTAGTTCATTTAACAAAGTAGCAAGTAATGGTCCTTGGTACATGCATTAACCGATGCAGTACAATGCAGCGACATGTGAGCTGGGAAAGAACATCTCGTGACGACGACTTTCGGAGACAGGCTATGAATCGAAATCGCTCACGACCCAAAATCGATAGAGTTAATGGAAAAAGTCAATTTACCTTGCTTTCATGAAATACACAGAAATATCACGCCTCCCGACAGCTCAAAAGTTAACTGCATTCGATACCAACGCGAGAAGACAAATGCTTACCGAGAAAAGTGACTATAAATTCCAAGCAGTTGTTGCCCTTGCGTTATAAAACAGACATTGAAACAAAACGATGTTGCGAGAATTTATCACGCAACATTGATGTTCAAGCCCACCTGCTGGCTATACTTATTAAGTCTATCCATTTTTTCCTGGATGTGTTGATGTGAATGTGCTAGTAGTGCAATGTCATCTGCATATTCCAGATCTTCAAATGTAGAAAATGTAGTCCATCTTATTCCTCTTGGACTGCCCTCTGTTGTCTGGCGCATCACCCAGTCTATGACTGTTAAAAATAGAGTGGTTGATAAGGGGCATCCCTGTCATACTCCCGTCTTCAACTCAAAGGTTAGGTTGCTCTGCCCAATGCTACACGTAAAGTTGGCATAAAGGCTTTTTATGATTGACACTATGCAGCTTGGAATTCCATAAGCCCTCAGTATTTTCCATAAACTGTCCCTATGTATACTGTCAAAAGCCTTTTCAAAATCAACGAAATTAATGTACAGCTGTCTCTGCCATTCTGAGCACTGCTCTATAATGTTCCTGAGGGTAAATATATGATCTACACATCTTCTGTTCTTTCTAAATCCTGCTTGTTCTTTCCTCAGTTTGTGGTCTACTGCTTTTGAAATTCTCTGTATAATTAAACTGCCTAGTATTTTGCTGGGAACTGAGAGAAGAGTTATTCCTCTCCAATTATTGCAGTCTGCAAGATCTCCCTTCTTGGGCAATTTGACAATTGTTCCTTTGCTTTACTCTGATGATGTGTTGTCCCTGTTTTCCAGACTTGTGCAAATAGTGGTTCTAATAGCTCTGCTGCTAGCTCAGGGTCTGTCTTAAATAGCTCTGCATTTAAGTTATCATGCCCGGGAGCTTTTCCATTCTTTAACCCTTTGATTGCTGTGATGATTTCTTCTTTTCATGGAATGTCTGTATTAACATCTAGATCATTTTCAGCCTCAGGAACATTCAATTGTGTCTCTGGTGGTTCCTTATTCAGAGTTTCTCTGAAATGCTCTACCCATCTTGTTTCCTGTCCCTCTGCTGTCGTGATGAGATTTCCTTGCTTATCTCTTACTAATGTAATATTGTTTGCACCTCGTTTTCCGCTGATGATTTTAGTATTTTGTATACTGTGCTTTGTTCATTTCTCAGTACTGCCTCTTCTGCCTATCTTGCAAGGTCATCCAGAAATGTCCTTCTGTTAGCACGGGTTTGACGTTTTACTTCCTTGTCCAGCTGACTGTACAGTTCGCTATATATTGCCTTAACCTGGGAGACTTAGCTTCTGTTTTCTTTCTTTTCATTTCCTTTCTCTTCGCTATGGTGTTTAGCGTATCTGGTGTTATCCAGTCTTGGCTCTTTCTTTCCTGGAATCTCAAGCATGACTTGCTGCTTTCCTTGTATATTGTTGAGATGGTGTTGAATCTCTGGTCGACATCATCGGTCTCTGTTCTTTCCTGGCTTCTGGTAATCTGATATCGTCTCTTTACGTCAACCACGAAAGCTTTTCTGGTGAGGGGGTCCTTAAGTTTCGTGATGTTATATCTTTTCTGTTTAACTGCAACTGGTCCAGCAGCTCTGAGTTTCACCTTCAGTCTTGCTACTACTAGGTGATGATCACTTCCCACATCTGCGCCTCTTCTTACTTTCACGTCTTGTAGTGCATGTCTCCATCTGCCATTGACCATTATGTGATCTATCTGGTTTCTGTCTCGTCTGTTTGGTGATTCCCATGTTAACTTGTGCACTTCTTTATGTGGGAAAAGTGTTCCTCCAATGACCAGGTTGTTAATACTGCAGAAGCTTATTAATTTGTCCCCATTCTCATTTACTGTTCCACTGCCGCATTTCCCCATTACTCTTTCGTTATAATTATTGTGTGCTCCCACTTTCGCATTTAGGTCTTCCATTACTATAATAAGATCATACCCGGGTGTAGTTTCCATTTCCTTTTGTACCTGTTGATAGAACTCGTCCTTGATCTCTTCATCGCTGTTGTTTGTTGGTGCATGTAGTGAAGTGAATCTGTATGACAACACGCTCAAAATTGTCCCCGCTCATAAACTAGCTATCGTATTTTTAAATCTATAAATAACTACAGTATTTGAAATTTGTCTGAGGGCCCAGTCAAATTTACCGCCAACAATTTATCTAGGGTATTTGAATTTGTCTAGGAAACAAGTCAAAAGTTACCGCCCACCCAAAAATTATCTAAGAGCATAGTACAAATTTAACAACCAATCAAATCGTTTCCTTTTCTTGTAGTGATAAGAAAATTTTGGTTGACGTGGAAATAATGCCTATTTTGTGTTTTTGACCGAACATAGATAATTTATTTCTTAATAACTAAAGATAATTAAAATGAAAGGGATATCTCAAACTATAGCGCTGATATTGCTTAACACATAAACATAAAGATTCCCTCATAATAAAATTTTATGGTAGTAGAAAAATTTATTTTAGGGATATTTTCACATCAGGGTAATGCCAAATTTAATTACTTAAAAATTACCCAGAGTGAAATGCAAAGGAATAACTAAGGGAAAACTATATAGAATGATAGAGAACAATTGGCCGTTTAATTATCATCTTCCATAATTTAAATCGGTCCAAAATTAAGGGAAATATCTAATATTAACATTTGGTCAGATTCTACAATCACGCTTAGAACCACATAAGTACTAGTCTCAAAAATTAACTTTTTGACTTTCCCTCTGATGGGGCGGGTGTAGTGCTATAAATAGTAACAACCTTTTGTGGTTTTCCGCCATTCAATTTTAAAACTTAGCATATAGCTGACCGAAGTAAAGACAGTATCGACCACGTCTTTTGCCTTCCTGGACATGAAAGCAGTTCTAGATCCTTATGTGGGCCAGATTCAGCGTGTGTATGTGTGCATAATTACCTGAGGGTAAGGAAGATATCTTTATTTGTATATATTGTTAATTATTGATAACCAGCCAAAAAGGTTCAATACTGATTCAAAAGTGAAACTGTAGGACGGATGTGTCACGGTCACATTGACCTAAATTGTGACAGTGTGTAGTGTTAGAAACATGCTCGAGATGTGAGAGAAACTGATAAAATGAGTATGGTGTTTGAAAATATGGCATAATTACGACCAGTAAGTTCTAGTAGGGAATTAAATTTGTATTTTCGTCTGGAGTGATTCACTGTTAAAAGATACTGTATTAGGCTTACAGGAATTGTCGGCATAAAGAAATCAAGCTGTTACATATTATTTTGTACTTAACCTAATTATCGCACGGAAGCCAAGCATGGGGCTCAGGACAGTAACAGGGAATCCATACAGGAAAAGATAATCACAGGAAACAGACAGTAGAAAGGAAGTTATATGTCTAGTGCAACTTGTTAGCACAATGTCTGAAGGGTAAGTTGTGACGTCCTTTATGTGTATGTGGGTTGAAACAGATGCCTACATAGAATGTGGTTGTCCTTGATTCCAGGTTCAATCTCAGTATCTTGAAGAGATCTCTGACCATTGTTACTGGAGGCTGCTGGAGACCCCAGCTCAGCATAAGTCAGGAGCTCTATCCAGCAGTATTTTCCTCAAGTATATGCAGATTGTTTGGTCATGACATGGGCAGAGAAATTCAACAGCAGCCACAAATAAGTTACCAGCCAGTGACATAACTTCAGAAGCTCACCCAAGTTGAAAATAGACAGTCTACTTAACTTACCTTTATATGATGACAAGTAATAGACATATAAACTATCTACAGATTTAAAGCCAACGTTCAGGATATAGACAAACTTGACATTTTGTGAAATATAAAGCGAGAATAGTTTCCTGTGAACCTGATACCGCATTGACAGAAATTTACCTGTTATTTATTTTAAAAGTGTAAAAATATTTCATTTCCTTTTTTGAGTATTCCTGACCTGCAAAGATTGAGGTTCAGGAACATTAAATTGTATATATAATTTCCAACAGTCTTTCTTACAAAGTTTATTACCTCTCTCATCTGGCACTATCCTGGTATCCTCTGATACACCTATTTGTCCAGGATATCCCACCATTTAGTAACATCTAAACCTCTTATGACAGTGCATAGCATTGTATAATTGTGGTGTTGGTGAATCTCCCTCTCAGTCTTGTTCTTATCAGTCTGTTGTTGATGGGTTTCCATTCCAGTAAAGACCTTTCCATTCCTTTCTTCAGGATAATGGCTACACCTTCGTTGTGCTGACCATCCTCTCTACCAGAATAAAGTACTGTTTCCCCTGTAGCTGTTTTTATTCTCCCCATCCCTGTCCATCTGCTCTCGCTTATTCCCAGGATATGTAATTTGTAGTTCCTCATCTCTGCTGTGATTTGTCTCAGCTTTCCTGCCTCATTCATAGTTCTGACGTTCCAAAAACCAATTCTGGTTTCGTGTTTTGCAGTCAGGGCATCTGTTTTCATGCCTATGGCTTCCTTTCGGCTTTCACCACTGTCAGTCATACAAGCCTGAGACTCCGTATGTCCATCCCGCATCAAAGTTTTTTCATTTGTTGATGTTTCCATAACATGTGCGATTTTTTACATAGACAGGGGTGTCGGCCCTGTGCTAAAACCCCCAACTTGGAGGACCAGGGTACCAGCTTTTGTCTGACCCCTACCCACGCAGACTAGTCCAGCTTGGTTGAACCTACCAGGAGTAAATCTCCCACTGGCATAGCTCTGGGGATTGTCAGGGTACACAAGCTGCCATACCGCTACAAGGTATAGGTACCATTGATGGCAGGTGAAATAGATTGCTACAGAAAAACCAACTCTACAACAGCATGTTAATGCTTGGTGCAGGCTTCCTTTAAGGGGACCAGCTGTAGTGTTGGCTCAATGCTCGACAAGCAGCAAAAAAGGAAAATGATGATGATATAACAGATAACACCAGGCTTATTCTGAATATGATGTTGCAAGATTTCACCAGGTCTTACCTTGCTCACCTTGTCTGATACATAGAGCTGTGTCTGTGACTTCGAAAATCTCTCCGTGTGTGCTCTCCTGTTTGCTTCATGTTCTTTCAAGAATTTCTCTTCTGCTTCTTTTATTCTGTAACATATTTCAGTGTATACAAAATGAACATAGAAGTACGAATGAAAACATACAAAAATACAAAACAACGTATATAATTTTGTAACTTCAGCATCAAAAACTGCTTGAACTCCTTTTATTCAAGGCTTTCTTTTCAGTCTTACCCAGGCCTCAAAATGGACACATTTTTTTCCACAAGCGATGTTTTAAAAGCAGACAGTAGATATACATGTGAACTCAGTAGACATAAATATTATGTATCAAATTTGAGAAAATTAGCTAAAGAATGTTATGAAATGCAGTTACTTCTTATGTGATATTAAAAAATTGCTAGTTATGTCTTGCGGAGATTAAAGACATTTAAAAAAAAAAAAAAAAAAGTAAAAACATATGCAGCTGAAAATTAATCCAAGAAGTTTGATAACAATCATAGCTAGATAAGGTGCAAAACCAGGCGCTTAGGGTCATCACGGGTGCAATGAAATCGACGCCTATAGTGGAGATGGAGAAAATGGGGAGGATACAAGCACTGAGAGAACGCAGAGACACAAAAGTGCTAACACAGGCAGAAAAGTTCCTCTGTATGCCGAGCCATCCAATGAAGGACAGATTCCAAAACCTAGCAATGGGGTGACTGAAAAGAACCAGCTTTATCCACCAGGCCAAACGATTTCGTAGACAAACCTCAGACCTGCCTGAAGTTAACAGCCCCCTAAAGTCTGTGCCAGAACAAATCCCTTGGAGAGAGGAGCATGGACTACCAGTAAACATCCACACAAAAGTGAAAGGAATATTCGACAGGGATGAACAGAACAGCGTGCAACGTAGGACAGTCACTCTCAGTTTCCTGGATGATGAATACCCACAGGACCTCTGGGTCCGAGTATACACGGATGGGTCAGCACAGAATGCAGTAAAGAATGGAGGAGCAGGAGTGTACATAGAATACCCAAACAACACTAGGGATACGGTCAGAGTACCAACGGGGAAATTCTGAAACAACTATGATGCAGAAGTCCAGGCAATCAAGGTGGCAACTGAGAAACTACTGAACACCAATCTCGGTCCACAGCCTGTGGTATTCCTGACAGATGCAAGATCAGCACTCCAAGCACTTCAGTCCAGAAAATTGCCAGGTATACAAGCCCTACTTTCTGAACTGTGCAACCAGCGCAGGGTCGTCATGCAGTGGATACCATCTCATTGTGGAATACCAGGAAACGAGAGAGCAGACGGACTGGCTAAAGAAGGTGCTGCAGACGAGCAACCGGATGTACCAGTTACGTACCATCAGAAGAAAAAGATGACAAATCTATCAGAAAGCCACCAACATCAACGCAGGATGACTACCAAGCTATGAACAGATCAGAACAAATAGTCATTCTGCGCCTCAGAACAGGACACAACCGCCTCCGCAGCCACATGTATACAAAATTCAAGATTGGCAATTCAGCCATGTGTACATGTGGACAGGTACCCCAGACTGCGGAGCACGTACTTCAAGATTGCCCCGAATATGATATATTGAGGCAAACCCACTGGCCCAGAGAAACAACACTGGAAGCAAAACTATATGGACCTCTGTATGAACTACAAAAGACAGTGAAGTTTATACAAGAAAGAACATTGCAGATATAGACAATATATTTCAAGCGAACAAAAGAAGAAGAAGATAACAATCAAATGAAAAGTGTAATTTTCATATTTTTTTTTTTTTTGGTGAAGTCACATATTGCTGAACTAGAATCTCTCCTATCCAGTTCTATTCCAACCATTTAATTATCACAAAAAAAATATCATGCCAAGAAATTTGTGAAACGTCCTGCTCTGAATTGAAAATAGACTAATATCATCATCAAGAAAACTAAAATTCATTTAGAAATAATCTATAGTACAGTAGTTGAACAGTTAAATGTCTATGACTGTGATGTCTGTGACTACATTGTTTGTAAGCAAACTACCTAGCAATTTTACCAATTGATAAAAATATGCAAATTATCCGTATAAAACACATGGTCCACGAAAAATATTTACATGATATAAACCTTCTTATGGCCAGGTATTTTCTAATTTTTGTGTGTAAAATTTGGACTGATATCAAGTGGGTGCACTATACAGCCCACTATTATATCTATAGAGTAACCTTGTGCATGACGCAGCTCACGGGTTAGAATTAGTTTAAAAAAAAAAAAACTAATACACTCACATCAGTTCTCTCAGCTTTCTTCGTTTCTTCACTCCTTCATAACTTGGAAACATTTCATTGCCAGTTAATGGCCACTTTCGTGGGACAGGATGCAGTGGTTTAACATCTGAGCATCTAACCATGGCACCATGGCCTCTTGGGCAATAGAAATATCTCTTTCCTTGATACACGCCATTGTGGCTGGAATAAACTGATAGAATATCAAATACATTTAAGCATTAATCAATAAAATTAATCATTAGTAATATTTATATACACCTACATTTGAAAAAAACAGAGCTTTGGCGTTTATTTTTATTACATCAAATTCATTCATTACCCTTCAAGTCCCCAAGCAGCATAGGCTTTCAACAAACGTACGCCAAGTCTGCCTGTCACATGACATCAGCTCAAGGTCTGTCCATGTCTTCTTCATTCCCTTCATGTCTATCTCCAGTTCTCTTCTCCATGTGTTCACTCTCCCTCTACCTCTCTTACTCAGGAGATTCCAGAAAAAGGACTGCCTTGTAGTACTATCAACATATTTCCTCACTGTGTGTTCTATGAAACCAATCTGCTTGAAGTTAAGGAAAAACTGTAAATAAATGCATAGATGGCTGATAATTATTTAACCACACACAACTTTCTATTTTATATTATCCGTATATGATGCCACTGCTCTGACATCCATAAACTCAATATCTGTAAAAGCATAGTGACAGCTAATAACAGCATAATCATACCAACTGTGTGCTAAAAGCATGGTCAGTAATGAAAAAAAAAACAATAAAGGAAGAGCACAGAGTATGGAATAAGAAGTTAAAAAAACAAACACCCAATGTCACCATACGAGATAAAATAAGAAATGAAGAAACTGGTGAGAACATAAGAGATTCAATAAGAAATTAGGAAACTGTCACAGGTTATTTTGCAGTGCATTTAATGTCTTGTGTTTGTTGAAAAGCCAGTCTGGAGAGGCCGAGGTTAGCCAAACTGGTGGGTCATGTGACTACTGGAAGTCGGGGGAAAAGGCGCAAAATTAGTTAGTGAGAAGTTAGCCTATGTCTGGGAAGAAAGTTTTTCCCTTATGCCAGCGAGATCGCTGGGTGGTCTATATTGTAAGACTGTAAACTGAGTACCTGCCATTTTTTCGGACCTTGGTGATAATTACGTTGTTAAGTCTAGAGCAGTGAAGGGTCTAGATTGTATTGTCTACAGGCCGTAGTTTGATAAGATGTTGATGATTTTGAGTGTCATTGTCATAGTTTTGCTGCTCAGGTGAGCGATATTTATAGCAGCCATTTGTGGTATAGTTTGTACCTTCGTATATGGAGGTGATAGTTTAAGCTGCTAAGGCAGGTTTACAGTGGTTTTCTCATTATTGTATTTTATGTGTTTGATGGCCGTGCGAAGCCTTATTGTGTGTGTAGATTATTAAAGGGAAGTACCTGTTGAAGGTGTTTATTACTTTTGTCAGCCATTGTTGTGTGGTCATACCCTTAGGAGGGCGAGCCTATAGTTGTTATTATAAACCCACACAGCAGCGGTGTAACCCGTGGAGTGTTCTCCATGATAAGTAGTTCTTGACAGAAACCAAGAAACTGGTGGGAACAACACTCTGCATCAACCATCCAGGGAACCAGTAAATAAAATGGTACTCTTACACTTGGCTTGAGTAATACAACACTTTTAGTTACATCACATTCAGTGGCTGAAGGCATGGTTGCAGGGTAATAGGACATTTGAAAGAAAAATCATCATCATTTTCTTTTGTGCTCCATACAGAGCATGGAGCCACAGTTGCAGCTGGTCCCCTTGCAGGATGCCTGCACCAAGCAGTCACATGCTCTTGAAGCAGTGAAATAAAGATGGCTTGACAGTTTTAACAGTGTTGAGGACACATGGTCTAATGCTAAGTCAAGGCAAAACATCTTGCATATAAACTGAAACTGCACTCACAATCAGCATTCTTACGCTTCTGCATTTCTCGAGGGAGAAAGAGCACCCATAGATTTGCCAGGAGTGCAATGATGTAGATTCTGATCAACAACAACAACAAAACAAACATTTATTGTATCTGAGACTTCAACATTAAAAATAATCTTCCATGAATTTTGAATGATTTTATATACATTACCAGATATTTTCTCATAAATACTCCCCTGTTCACAAAGTTCAGGGACTCTTTTTTTTTTGGAATTGAATAAGTAGACTTACATACTAGTTGGTTCTATCTATTTCAAAGTAGTTCCCTTGTGAATGTACACACTTATTCCAACGTTCCTGCCACTGAAGGAAGCACCTCTGGTAGTCACCTTGCGGAATAGCCCTCATTTGTCTTGTCGTGTTGGCTTGAATCTGCTCAATGTCATCGAATCTACGACCTTTCATTGTTTTCTTAAGTTGCGGGAACAAGAAAAAGTCACACGGAGCAAGATCGGGTGAGTATGGAGGATGCGGGAGCAATGGAATGTTGTGTTTCGTCAAAAATGCATTTGTGGTGACAGACCTGTGTGCAGGTGCATTGTCATGATGAACAAGCCAATTGCCTGTGCGCCACTTCTCAGGGCGATGTCTGCGCACAGCGTCGCGGAGGCGTTGCAGGACTGTTTTGTAGAATTCAGCATTGACACTCTGTCCTATAGGGACGTATTCATGATGCACCAGGCCATCAATGTCGAAAAACACTATTAACATGGTCTTGACCTGTCGTGCCTTCTTCGGCCGAGGAGATGATTGCGTTTGCCACTGGGAGGACATTTGCTTTTGTTTCCGGGTCATATCCGTACACCAAGCTTTCATCACCAGTTATTATCGAGGACATGAAATTTGTGTCGTTTTTTGCTATTTCAAGGAGGTCAGTGCAAGTGGACAACCGATCGTCCTTCTGGTCCTCAGTCAGATGGCGTGGCACGAGTTTCGCTGACACCCGTCTCATGTGCAAATCTTCAGTTACGATTTTATGGGACATACCAATTGATATTCCAATATCATCAGCAACCTCTCTGATAGTCAGACGTCGGTCAGCGCATATCATTTCTTGCACACGTGCTACGAACTCGTCGGTGTGGGAGGTGGAGGGTCTCCCTTGACGGGGGCCATCTTCAAAGGATCGGAGTCCACTTTTGAAACGGAAATACCACTCAAATGTTTTAGATCTACTTAAACAGGACTCTCCGAAAGCTGTTTGCAACATTTCGAGAGTTTAGGAACCAGTTTTTCCTAGATGAAAGCAGAAATCAATGCACACACATTGTTGAATTTTGCCGTCCATTTTTGAAATGCGACGAGCACTACTAGGTCACATCCGCTTATACGTTACCACACAGCGCATGCGCAAAATTACAAACTTCAGGTTTGGTACATATAGTGGCACGTGGTTGACACGTGCACTGTGTTAATATCACCTAGCTCCTTATAACGGTTTTCCGGATAAAAAATGAGTCCTGGAACTTTGTGAACAGGGTGTTATATATGTCTACTGATTGTTTTAAGATGTCATTTGTGGAAAAAAATTGATATAGTAAAAGTCCGAAAATTCGGACTTCTCAGAGATTTGGTCGGTCTGGATGTTTGGATTTTCCAGATTCTTGGGCAGTACTTTTAAAATTCAAATTTAAGGAAGAAATAGAAGACATGGACAGGCAAATTGTGTTGGTTTATTCATTAACAAATATAGAATGCTTCTTTATCAAAATGAGTATATTTATTCGTTCATTTCCATGATTTCTGTTGCATCTGCTGCACTGCTCGTGGATAGAACACTTACAAAAGCCCATAAATTTTAAAAAGTTTGAGTTTTCAAAAAGTCCGGAATCTCTGGTGGTCTGGATTTCTGGCATCTGGATTTTTTGGACTTTTATTGTATCCATTTTTGTTTGTGGGTAAAACCTATGCCTCGGACAGAAAGTTGAAGGAGAAACTGTAAAGTAGTACAAGAAGCTAGACAAGATCATCTGTTTCATGAGAAAGGTAGTTGTAGCAATATCATCATCATCATTGTCCTTCTGTTTCACAAAGAGCTCAGACCCTCAACAAACTCATGTCAGGTCTTCCTATCCTGTGCCATCAGCTCCAAATCTTTCCATGTCTTCAACTCTTTCATTTCTGACTTCAGTTCTCTTCTCTATGTGTTTTCTGGACGCCCTCTACCACTCATAACCTGGGGATTTGAGAATTAGGACTGCCTCGTATTACTTTCAACAGGTTTCCTCAATGTGTGTCCTCTCCATCGCCAGCATCTTCTTCTCATCTCTTGTTTAACTGGCATTAGTCTGGTTTTGGTCATGGTAATCCAATCGCACCATTCCAATCCTTCTATTCAATGCAAGCACCCATTTATGAAAGTCTGTAGCAATATCATAGTGAAATTAAAATGCAAGAACAATACCCAAAACAATGCATAATAAGAATTCAGTCTAGCCAACCCCAGTAATACTGCCCAGCAGAATGCCAAAAATGTTAACATCAAAATGTGACAAAATCTCAGTGAAATCATTTCAAATGAAAGTCCTCATAAACATACCATTATCATATAAGCTCACGCCAATATGCGTTTTTGGAGTATATAAGTGATCATCTGTAAAGCCAACATACTGAATGGTGCCTGAGGAATTTGCATAGAAAGCACATAGAGAAAAATTCTATAGAAAAATTAGACCAAAATTAAATCTGAAAACTCGAAGCTTTTACCCTTTTTTTTTTTTGGCCCATAATGAAGAGTGTTATATAATTAATAGCTTTACTTTCATTTTTTTTTTTAAATATACGGGGTCAGAGTGGCTAAGAGGTATGACGTCCGCTTCAAATTCTAAAGTACCGGGTTCAATTCCCAGTTGAGGGAATATAATTTATGGGAATTTATTTTTTTGTGAACCAGTGGTCCTAATGATGTCATACTCCCCCTGGTCTCCTTGGTAGTGAGATCGGATGCCTAGTCTTCTCGGATACAGGCAAAAAAATAGATCCTGTGTGCAAGTTGCGCACATTAAAAATCCTACGGCAGTTGGAAACCATGAAGAGTAGGCTGTAAGGCTGCTGCCCTGGCCAAATTTAAAAATTAGAAACCTACCCACCACAAAAATATCTATATAATGTGTGATTCCTATATACAAACACTGGGATTCTCACCAGTGCTATAGAGTTTGTGCACTGTGCCGAGATCATCCTTGTGTGATCTAAGGGGAGGAGATCAGAGCACTGATGGAGTTGTCCGTGTGCAATGAAGATAGTTCTTAAAACCAAACCAAACAATTTACGAAAGCAACTTAAAAAATGTAATGCTAACGCTAATAATTAAATATTTACTTATTATTTTAGCAACTTTACATAATAAAATTGTGCTTGTTCAGTGGCTCCATGCTCCTCGAGCTTTCTAGAAATGCCTGTTTTTATGAAAACAATTATGTTATTGTTACTTTAACAATTGATTGTCAACTTTAATGATCATTTATGTTGTGGGGAGCCGCGCTAGCGTAGTGGTTACAACACCGCTCTGGCGACCGGGTGATACAGGATCAAACCCGGGCGACGGCATTTGAGGATTTTTCGTCGACCGGGATTTGGACTGGATTAACTCGAGACCTGGCGAGAACATTTGAAGGAGTGTCGTCGACCAGGGACTGGCGGCTCCTGAGCCGACCCAGCTGCAATGGGTACCTCCGAAATCGGCAAGTATTTGCCTGAATGGCGAGGGACACCTGTCTCTGTACAAGAAATAAAGGGATACTCACGTAAAAAAAATCAATGTCAGGTTAGACATAAATAATAACCTGAGATTTCGCCTCGAGTATTAGCGGGCGTACGAAAAAAAAAAAAAAAAAAAAAAAAAAAAAAAAATTTATGTTGTTTGTCAATGTTTCATCACTATTTATGAGACATGGTGTCACCATTGCACCTGGTCCACTTGCAGCAAGCCTACACCCAAGCATTCAGATGCTCTTCTAGCGGTAGTTTCTGTAGCAATATGTTTTACATGATGAGGTTGCTGGCTGGCCAGGTGCACAATCCCATTTTATTTGCCTGTGGGAGCAGTGGTCCTATTCTTTATTTGTCTAATCTGACGCACACACCCCCCCCCCCTTTCCCCCAGCAAAATCTACATTAGGGCTTATCAATTTTTTATTTATGGCAATCAGAATGTATTCAATCATCAACACCCTTTAGCTCTCCAAGGAGCAAAGGCCTTCAACATACACATGCCAAGTCTTCCTGTCTCGTGCCATCCACTCAAGTTCTTTCCAAGTTTTCCTCATCATTTTCACCTCTGTATCCCGTTCTCTTCTCCAAGTGTTTTTTATGGGTCTACCTCTGCCTCTCTTTCCCAGTGGATTCCAGAACAAGGACTGACTTGTAATGCTATCAACAGGTTTCCTCAATGTGTGTCCTATCCATCGCCAGTGTTTTCTTCTCAACTCTTGTTCCACTGGCACTTCTCTGGTTCTTGTCATCAATTCCACATTTCGATCAGAATGTATTAAACCTTTTTAATTATAAGAGACAAAACAATTCAATGTTTCTGTGACAATCTTTGGCATTTCCTTTCTTGTGCTTAAAAAACTCTAAATGACAGTGACGTAACCAGATGTAATCTGATAATCTTATTTGGAGTAGAAGGATTGTAATGGTACGAGAAGACCACTAGGTGGAACTGATGACAAGAACCACACACATACTAGTAGAGCAAGAGATGAGAAGAAGACACTAGCCTTGGACAGGTCACACACTGAGGAAACCTGCTGATAGAATTACAAGGCAGTACTTGTTCTGGAAACCCCAGGGTAAAAGAGGTAGAGGGAGAACAAGAATAGACATGGGGAAGGAAGAGTTTGAATGGATGGCACAAGACAGGAAGGCTTGGCATGAATTAGTTAAAGGTCTATGCACCTCTTGGAGCTGAAGGTTTATGATCAATCTGATAATCAGAAATGGGGGGGGAACCTGATCTCATGACCAAATTATCTTCTTTATATTCCTTTGTTATGAAGTTAGCTTTCAAGAGACTATATTTTTTAATACTTTTATTAAATTTGATATGAGTGCTGTCTGGATGTTTTAAATCTTTGAGAACTTAGTTCACAAGGTTCCAAATGACCTAAAGAGCTGACATTTGTTATACGACCCTTAATCAAGGTAAATTTTAAACTCTCAAACTTTGAAGGAAACTCTAGTGATCTATCCCAAGCCACTATACAAAAATTAAAGCAGAAAAAAATCATATAATTTTTACTAGATTACAGCTGTGAAAGAATCACATAACTTAATGACGTTGTACACAAAAATGTGAACAGGATCCCACAATTTAGTGTTGTATAGTACACAATAATTGTGAAAATTGTTATAGCTTTGTTGCAATTCATAGCGTTAGGAGCAACAATGCAATTAAAGTTTTTTTTAAGTGGATTTGGTAACAGTATTAACAATGGATACATAAAAACCGGTGTTTTCCTTCAATTGCTTCTTTTGAAAAGCATTGGTAAAAATAATATATGTTGTCATCAATGAAACCTTAAATTGATTAAAAATTAGTTTCCTTTATGTTACCTGGATAATTTCTGTCTCCTTCTCTTTCAAGAGCTGATCCATTTACTAGAACCCTGTCTCCTTTTCGCATACACATATTTAGGTTGCCAAGTGTTGCCACCAAAGCTGCTTTGTCAGATGATAAATGTGAAATGTGTGCTGCATGATTAAGTGAAGCTTTCTTCCAAACATTTCTGCAGTCTTTGTTTTTCTGAAGATTAAGAAGAGATTCAGAAAGTTAAGCTCAACATAACATGCTCCAGCAGATATCTAAATTTTAGTTTAGTAATCCCTTGCACTAAACAAATATTTAATATTTCACCAAAACGTTAAAGGATGTTATTACATATTAGTATGCATATATCCTGAAATTAAAGAAATGGTAGACACACCTAGATATGATCTTATTATAGTAATGGGAGACCTCAATGCGAAAGTTGGTACACACAATACATATAATGACAGAGTAATGGGGAAATGCGGCAGCGGAACAGCAAATGAAAATGAGGATAAATTAATAAGTTTCTGTAGTATTAACAACCTGGTCATTGGAGGAACACTTTTCCCACATAAAGATATTCATAAATTAACATGGGAATCACCAAATGGTCGAAACAGAAACCAGATAGACCACATCATGATTAACAGTAGATGGAGACATGCATTACAAGATGTGAAGGTAAGAAGAGGTGCAGATGTGGGAAGTGATCACCATTTAGTAGTAGCAAAACTGAAAGTGAAACTAAGAAGGGCTGGACCAACTGTAACTACACAGAAAAGCTTTTGCGGCTGACATAAAGAAACGATATCAATTGCCAAAAGTCAGGAAAAGACATTGACTGATGATATAGACCAGAAATTCAACACCATTTCAACAATATATAAGGAAAGCAGCAAATCATGCTTGGGATTCCAGGAAAGGAAGAAGCAAGACTGGATAACACCAGAAACATTAAACACAATAACACTGAGAAAGGAAATGAAAAGAAAGAAAACAGAAGCGAAGTCCCCCAGTTTAAAGCAACTATATAGCGAACAGTACAGTCAGCTGGACAAGGAAGTTAAACGCCAAACCCGAGCCAACAAAAGGAATTTCCTAGACGATCTAGCAAGACAGGCAGAAGAGGCAGCACTGAGAAATGAACAAAGCACAGTATACAAAATAACTAAATTCATCAGCGGAAAACGAGGTGCAAACAATATTACATTAGTAAGAGATAAGCAAGGAAATCTCATCACGACAGCAGAGGGACAGGAAACAAGATGGGCAGAGCACTTCAGAGAAACTCTGAACAAAGAACCACCAGAGACACAATTGAATGTTCCTGAGGCTGAAAATGATCTAGATGTAAATACAGACATTCCATGAAAAGAAGAAATCATCACAGCAATCAAAGGGTTAAAGAACGGAAAAGCTCCTGGCCATGATAACTTAAATGCAGAGCTATTTAAGACAGACCCTGAGCTAGCAGCAGAACTATTAGAACCAAGAAGTGAGATTTTGCAGACTGCAATAATTGGAGAGGAATCACTCTTCTCTCAGTTCCCAGCAAAATACTAGGCAGGATACTTATACAGAGAATTTCAAAAGCAGTAGACCACAAACTGAGGAAAGAACAAGCAGGATTTAGAAAGAACAGAAGATGTGTAGATCATATATTCACTCTCAGGAACATTATAGAGCAGTGATCAGAATGGCAAAGACAGCTGTACATTAATTTCGTTGATTTTGAAAAGGCTTTTGACAGCATACATAGGGACAGTTTATGGAAAATACTGAGGGCATATGGAATTCCAAGCTGCATAGTGTCAATCATAAAAAGCCTCTATGCCAACTTTACGTGTAGTGTTTGGCAGAGCAACCTAACCTTTGAGGTGAAGACAGGAGTATGACAGGGATGCCCCTTATCAACCACTCTATTTTTAACAGTCATAGATTGGGTGATGTGGCAGACAACAGAGGGCAGTCCAAGAGGAATAAGATGGACAACATTTTCTACATTGGAAGATCTGGAATATGCAGATGACATTGCACTACTAGCACATTCACATCAACACATCCAGGAAAAAACGGATAGACTTAATAAGTTTAGCCAGCAGGTGGGCTTGAACATAAATTTAAAGAAGTCAGAGGTCATGACGCTCAATGTGAGCAACCCTGAGCCCATATCAGTAAGGAATCAGCAACTGGTACAGACAGACACCTTCACATACCTAGGATGCATAGTAACACCAGACGGCGGGGCAGGCAAAGACATCAACATCAGAATGACTAAGGCAAGAACAGCTTTTTTTAGCCTAAACAACATCTGGAAGTCCTCTCAATACAGCACAAGCATAAAATTAAGATTATATCAGAGCTGTGTGCTTTCTGTGCTTCTCTATGGTGCGGAATGCTGGAGAGTTACAGAGAAGGAAATGTCGAAATTGTCTTCTTTTCACACAACATGCCTAAGAAAAATTCACCGAATCTTTTGGCCGAATACCATCACCAACCAAGATCTGCTTACTCGGAGCAAGCAAGAGGACATGCACATCATCATAGCTGGCAGACGCTGGAGCTGGGTTGGCCATGTCCTCAGAAGAGACCCCGATGCCATCACAAGAACATCTATGCTTTGGACCCCTGAAGGAAAACGAAAGAGAGGCCGACCAAAAACAACCTGGCGGAGGACTGTGGAGGCTGAGATGCAAAGAATGAACCAGAGTTGGGGCACTGTACGAAGGATGGCTGCCAACCGAGCAAAGTGGAATCAATTTGTTGTTGCCCTACAAGACGCCACTAGGCGTGATGGCCACTGACAGCTTTGATGGTCGGCGGCTAAGGATCAAAGAAGAAGAAGATATCCTGAAATTAGGGTTTTTTAACTCTTAAAAGACAGAACAGTTTTCCCTTGTTTAGCGCAAGGAATCTTCTGTCGATCTGAGTTTTCAGACTGTATTAAAATATAAGGGTCAGTTCTTTCCGAGGTTTTGAAAGATTGGTAATGTTATACATATTTGTAAAGGAAAATGAATGTGGATGAATAAAATATAAAATTTGGAAAACATGAAACAAAAATTAATTAAAATATACTAGGTCCAAAGACTGCCTACTGTCCTTTAAGAGTTAACATGTGGTCCACAGACGTCTTGGGGTCCATGAATGGACTGTGTACATAACCTCAAGTTTTTTATTATGCTTTTATGTACATTTTTTTTCCAAGAAGAGGTCCATAGCCTTCATTGGATTATTAGAGGAGTCCAAAGCCTTTATGAGACTATCAAAGGAGTCCATGGTGCAAAAATGGTTAAGAAACGCTGCCTTAAATCTTTAAAATGGTTTGATTTTGTATATAGATTAAATATTTCCACGACTCATTATTCCTGCCCAATTTTCTCTGAGCGTCAATTGACAAAGTGGTTGCCTCAAAGCCCCATGAACACAATCTTATATTAGTCATCTTATATTAGTCATCTTATATTAGTCATCTTATATTAATCACCTTGTACAAGATCCTGAGGGAGCCCTATTCTATTTTGTTATTGTTGACCAGAATTGACATCATTCTACTCTGGGCAAACCCACAGGTGCTTAGTCTCCCTCAGCAAAAATTGAAGGTTCATGTTGCGGCAGATGCGTCTACTCATTCGTCCATCCCAGCTAGTCTTAAATTTGATGCCAAATTCCAGCAATCTTAGCCTTGTTGATTCATTGACTGCAGTGTTGCTCTCTCACAGGCAATCATAAATTGTCCTTAGTATCTCTCCCATATCCATATCTGATGTCCCGTCTGTGGGTGCTCTTGAAGCTAGTCTGTCAGCTCTCTCATTGATGTGAACCCCTGATTAACCAGGACAGTAGATCCACACCAGTTCCTGGTCATGCAGGAACTACGCGGAACAGTTAAACAATACCATTGAAAAAATGTCAATAAAAGAACTAATACAAGAAAAAGGAAATAGTGGAGACAAGGTCACCCATGCCAGTTGGTATGGCACTTGAAGAAGGAGTTAGGTGCCATTGTTGGCTCAATGACTTCATTCTTATGCTAAAGCAGAGTAATTATCTTGAGTTGCAGTGTTCAGCTCTTACAGTGTTGCCACAAACTGTTCTTTTCCTTTTGTTGTCTAGGTCACCTTATGTCTATGGAGTGCTGATAAGCTATTTGTCACAACAAAGTCTTCTACTCTCCTAGTTTCACTGGTTTTTGTCTTGTTCTTTTCATCACTCCAACACTGGTGATCTTGTCATACCATTTCAATCCTGCTATCATTTGGAAACACCTATTGACGAATGTCTGTTATTTTCTAGTTATTGTTTCTGAAACACAGAGAGAACAAAAACAACACCACCTTTGTAGAAATTAGTAACGGTCGATAAACGCTTATCCATTTTAAAAATCAAAATAAATTCCAACTTGAAACAAAACGCCTCGATTTTTGACCAAAATGTGCATGGCTAGGCGGGGTTGTCGCATGGAAGGTCCAGTGTTCAAATCCTGGGTAAGCCACTCATGTCTGTTGTTTTTCTGTTGTCTGGTGTTCTACTTCTTTATTTCCTGCGAGTGCCTGATAACATACCTTTATATTTGTTTCATATTAATTTACCTCACCCCCCTTCCCCCAGTCTACTGTCATAAACTTGAGCCGAAATGACATAAAATGGGACGTGTGTTTGATGTAATCCAAACAAGTCGCTCACGTCATTAAGGTTAGGATTAGTGTTTAGGATTATGTTTAAGATTCCCAAAACTTTCGACCCTTCAAATTAGGATTCCTAAGACTAATCCTAACCCCTTATTACTGCGTTTCTGAATTCCTTTTTTAAGGCCGTATCACACGCACATCCCACTGTTCTTCATTTCAAACGTTCTGTGAATCAACCCACGCAGGTTACCCTTTATTTCCTATAATTGAAGTAAGGATCAAAATGCATGTAATCAACACATGGATTTATCTACCTCGTGTGAAGCAGAATTCAAGACAAGAGCCATGGGAACGTTAGAATTACTGATCGTATCACCTCAAAAAGTTATTCCATCTGCACTTAAAAAATTTAACAACGAACCCAGCGGCGTCTCTGCTTCCATGACACCGGTTTTGAAAGTCCCCTACGCTTTATATAACATTAAAAGAAGCATTTAATTACAATTAGGATAATAAATTACACAAATATAATATTTCATAAATTTTAAAAATTTAAATGTATATAAATATTTGAGAAATAAAATAAAATACTCCTTTCTTTTAATTTTTTGTTATTGTAAACGTCACAATAGGAAGTAGCTCAACGATAAAAAAACCTACCTACAACAATATCAACACCTGCCTATGAGTAATTCTGTTCACAGTAGATCTTTAAAGGCTTCGAGGCGATTAAGGTAACAGCTGTAGGCCTACACTATAAAAACATATTACAAAAGCAGTTACGTTTATTTCGAAGATAAACTACACGTAAAGTTTAATCCTTTTATATTGTAAACTGGCTTTGGGATCAATAATCCGAGGCCTTCGAAACAACACAGAGGTAGCCAGCAGTCAGGAAATAATGCAATGGCATTTGTCATCTTCATTTTGGCACAACAAAGCACTAAGCATGATAAATTATTGTGTTGACAGCTGATAGAACTCATGTTGTTTGTGTGGGGAACACAATAATTTACACATTGTGCACTATGGATGCTTCCATAGTGGCCAAAAGTGTGACTTTTCGTTTCAGTTTAGAATTGTTTCTATTTTAAATAGGGCTTACACCTCAGTGTTTGTCGGATGTGATTGTTTTTGTCAAAACTCAAAACACTGTTGGGGTTAGGTTAAGGCTAGCTGTTTAACAAAGTATGAAACAAGGTTGGGGTTAGGTTAAGGCTAGATGTAGCCTAATGAAAATATTGATAAATACTTGGGCAACATGGTGGACACAGTCTCCTATTCCAAACGTCTACCATGTTTTAAAGGAACAAAGATGAATGCCTAATGATGAGATTCAAAGGGCAGAGATAACTTTATACATACTTACTTAGTCGTTCCTCTTCTACCGTGAGGTGTAGCGGTTTGGAAGAGAGAGATCGCCAAACTATCCTATCGGCTGTCTTCCTCCTGGCCTGGTTCCATTCTAGTCCTCGGTCCTTCAAAGATTGTCTAATGTTGTCCTCCCAGCGGACTCTGGGTCATCCTGAAGGTCTGGATCCCTGGGTGTTAGTTTCCCATGCTTGTCATGGTAGCCGATCTTCTCCCATTGTGCAACTTTATACATGACAAGATCAACCCTACATGTTATCAGCATAAGAGGAGACCCAACCATGTATTCCCCCCTCCCCCAATGTGAACTTTACGTTGTAAAATGACCATAGAAACTTTAGTGGGTTAGACTCTGAGCCAGTTATACTCCATGTGGCTCCAGGGGTCCATGTGGATATAAAGAAAGAATAAGATAAATACTTTGTCCAGGCCTGTAGTAAGAGATAACTAACAAGAGATTTTATAATGCTAGTAGCCTCATGATGTTAAAGAAATTGCTTCAGAAAACACAACTGTTTAAGCATTTAAAGTGCTTTACTGAAAGGTTTCTTGCATGAGAATTAACTGATGCGATTGCCCCATGCTCCTTAAAGAGTAAAGAACAGATATACATTAATTTATCTGTTAGGTGGATTATAAATGTTACATTTGTTTTCTTCATTTTCTTTGCTTTGTGGCAATAAGATGATTAAGTTGGGTTTTGCTAGAGTTTTTCCTCCTAGGTGGGAGAGATCTGTGACTCTTAAAAAGACTGGGACACCCTGTGTTTTGAGAAACACTGGGGTGTATTAAGCATAACTGATGCAAAATCTAATAAGCAAAGACATCGTCTAGTTTAGGAAAAAATACTAAAATAAAACTTTTAATTTGTTTAAAAACATAGATTTTGAGATTCATATATTTTATGAAACTTTAGCTACTCTGCTATCAAATAGTATATGTCCCAAATTATCTTAAACACATTTTAATTGCACTTGAAAATAGTTACATATTCTGAAACATCAATCTTAGACTAAACTTTAAGGGGAGGAGCGTAAACTTTAGGGGAGGAGCAGAGACCACTTAAATCAAAATATAACAAGTATGAAAATTGGGAATAGTCTTTATTCTTATCATGTATAATCTCTGGAATCTAATCATGCCAGAATCAATTGTCAGACCACATTTTAATCAGGTGTATTCTGACTATTAAAAATTGAATTTTTATAATAAATTTCACTTTTCCTATGAAGAAAGCCCTGAATTTCTCAGAACCTTGTTTTTATGTTGAAATGTTTTTATAACTTGCTTATTTATTCATCAGTAAACACGAGACTTGGCACACATACTTTCCATTGCATGATCAAACTTGTTTCAGACCAGATTTCTGATAATCTTATACACATTTTTATGTATTGCAAATAATGTTAAATGTTCCAAAAAAGATCATTCTTCTGACATTAGTGTCTCAATATTTCAAAAAGTTTATGTGTTACTGGTTACATAACATGTCTCAGTCTGAAAACTTGACTGAAGTTTTAAAACAGTTTGATCACATCTTATGCGGACTTAACTTTCGCGGATTCGGCTTTTGCCCCCTTGGCCAACCTCATCATGTAAAAATAAGTGCTATAGACACCATCACTAAAATAGCACACTAATGCTTTGGTTCGAGCTTCCTGTAAGGGGACCAGTTGTAGTGGGGGTTCCATGCTCCATAAGGAGCCAAAAGAAGAAGAAGAAGAATGTAGTTATTTAAATTATTTCTGAGTTAGATGTACGAAAAATTAGATTAAAAAATTAAAAATAACAAACTGCCACAAAGAATTATCTTCAACTCTCTTTGACCATTATGGAATTTTGCAGTCCATACTGAAATAAAATAAATGTCATTATGTTCTAAAGCATTTATTGCAGCTAATAATTACGTGGCAGTACATACAAGACCTTAAATCAATTCTAAGTCTACGAGTAAAGTGGGAAAACCTGAGGCCTGTAAACAGTAAATAAATAAATATTGCACACATAAATATATGTTTCAGACACTCGTGAGAAATAAAGAAGTAGAAAACTAGACAGCAGAAAAACAGCAGAAGTGGTAGGCTCGCTAGAGAATCGAACCCAGGACCATCCGAACGGCAACACTGCCTAGCTATGGAAGCGAATCACACTATCCTCTCTGCCAACTAGGCACCACATACCTTTACGTGTGTAATATTTATTTATTTACAAAGTCTACGAGGCATTATCATCAACATTTTATCATCTTGTAAAGAAAGAGGTGTGCTCCGTGTAGTCTCTAATGAGGCAAAGAAAGATTACGACTACTGCTCCCACATGCATGTCGTACATTGTGGCTAATGTGAGGTTGTGCATGGGAATGTCAGTCTCATCATGTAAACACACTGATACAGAAACTACTGCTGTAAGAGCATGTGAATGCTTTGTTCAGGCTTCCTTAACCCTTTGAACCCTGGCCACCCAGCCTGTAAAATCCCATTCCCCTGGGCTCCTGAGCAAAACATGCACAAAAAAGACACATAAGCAAAACTAGTTACTGTGACACAACCATATGGTCAGTTTTAACTATTCTATCTCAGATTGACTGACCTGATCATCTCCAATATTCCTGCTTATTGTGCCAGTCCTCCCAGCATGTAGACCCTTCCTTTAGGCACAGATAGCTTTCACAATATTTACACCAGAATTTAGTCTTCACGTTTTTGAATGGTCTGTCTTTGTAGGCCATGTCTGGGAAGTCACTAACATGTTTGTTGAATTTGTATGCACACACAACACAAATGTTATTGCCAGTAGCTTGTGGAGACACTTGAGGATGATGCAAGCCCACATTTTGCAGCCTCTGATGTGCATCAACACGGTTGTGAAGCTTCATTGCCACTGTTCTGTAATCGCCAATGAGTGATAAACAGATTTCATTCATGAACATACCAAATGTTCTGTAGCGTCTTCCAGTTACATTGTGGGGATTGTATTTATTCATTAGTATATAGGCATTATTGCATGCCCACATGAAAAATTTCACTATGAGCCGTCAAGGCCAGCGATAATGCCGGCGCGTTTTATTGAGACGACAAACTTGGTCGTTGACATCGCAGCCACCCATGAAAGTATTGTAGTCAATACAAAGTTGTGGAGTTTGAACATCCACAGTTGTTCCATCCTTGTTTCTCCTCCTAACAGTTCCCATTTCTGTTGGGTTATGATAATTAGATATAAAATTGACCGGTCTTTGGTCCATCCATACAAGGCAAACAATGTTATTGAAACAGACAAATTCTTATTGCCCCCTGCACATTTTCTTCTTTCCTGACAGTTCTTTTGGATAATATTTCCTATTTGTCATTGCTGTCCCTACTGCAAGTGTTCCATAATTACTGTATAACTTGCCAAAGAGAGTTACACTGTTATAAAATCTGTCCATGACAAGAATATGGTTTTTGTTTGCCAAATCACCTGAAGTCAAAATCCTGATGATGACACTACCAACAACACCGAGTTCTGGAATAACATCCTCTGTTTTTCCAGTGTAAATTTCCAAATTCAGAATATAGCCCGAGCTCGCTTCACATGCCATGTAAGCCTTTATTCCCCACTTTATGGGGTTTGATTTTATGTATTGTTTGAAGGCAAGTCTGCTTTTAGTGGGGATCATGCCCTCGTCTAAACTCAAGTGTTGTGAGGGTGAATAATAATATCGAAATCTTGGAAGCAACAAATTCAGCATGGGCCTTACTTTGTACAGTTTATCTGCTTTATCCAGAGCAGGGTCCTCTTCATCTACAAGATGAAGAAATGTCCATATAGCAAGAAAGCGATCGCGTTCCATTACAGTGCGAAATCCAGGAGTTTGCGAAATGAAGTTCGAAGACGAGCTGGACCAGTAATCTTCGTAACGTTGTTTATTCACACTATGCTCCATTTGAAGACGCAGTCCAAAGAATGCTTTTACCTCTGGCACTGTTACATCTTTATAATTTTTAGCATAGTAGCTGGTTGGCTTTTTGCTTTTTACTTGCTCAGCATGTCTGTTTGTCTGCTCACACAAATTGTGCCAGAAATTACTGTCAAAGAAAAGTTCCAAAAATTCAATGGCTTTACTCTCAGGAGAAATGGAATCTGGAATATTCTTGGGGCCTATCTGTTCCACAAATGTTGTGTCTACGGTAAACATAGGTCTAAGTATATTTGCGGTAGACCAACCTGTATCAAATTTACTTGATACATTGTGTGGGATACGCCCCTTTCCACGCCCCTGCACCATAGCCCGATCCCCTGAGGGGCCAGGAACAGGGTTAGAACTAGCTTGATCATAATCTGATTCACAAGTTTCATCACTCGATTCAATTTTGGTGTCACTTTCAGAATAATCACCATCTAAATCTAATTCATCATCCTCCGAATCATTGAGCACAAGTTCAATAGCTTGTTCCGTTGTTAGCCTTTTAGAACGGCTATTTCCTGGATTTTCAACACGCCTTTTCATTATGAAAACAGTTTAAAAATTGCAAAATATTATCACGTCATGGGCGCCGCCATTTTGGTGTAACATTCCACAAGACGTGTACTTCCTGACGTCATTATTTTTCACACATTTCCATTCCGGCCCCGTACTGCTAAGCTAGGTGTGTCAGGCCGAAAAAGCGGTCGCTCGGGGTACGGATTATTTACACACGGACCGAAATTTCGGGACCTCGGGTTCAAAAGGTTAAGGGGAACAGTGGCAGCTCCATGATCCATTAGGAGCATAAAGGAAAATGGTGATAAAAGATGTGGTCAAACACAGTAATTACTGGTAATAAACTTCTTTTCTTCTTCCTCGTTCATCCTGAAAAAGACGTTGGTTGCGTTGTGTCCTTTTACAGCGAAGCTGCGGTATTTGTGCCTTTCAGCCGACACATCCGACTTCCGCTCAGCATTTTTTGGGACTGGGTTTGCCTTCCCCCTTCAATCCCTACTCTCTCTGCCAGACTGCAGTGATGCAGCCTGTTTCCAGGACCACCACTTGGAGGCGGAGTAGGGTCATGGTCAGCTCTGGTTCGCTGACCCTGACGCAAGCAGTCAAGCTATGAGTCGCTGACTGCATTCATCTCTCTTCACTGGTAATAAACAACACCAGATGATTGTTTCATAATAACCCAGCATTAACAGATGCTCCTGTCCTCAGTCCTGTGCCATCACCTCAAGATCTGTCTATGTCTACTTTATCCCTTTCAGCGCTTGCTTCTCACGGCAAAGTTTTCAGGTACTGGGATTGAAACCTATTAGCATCACTCTCCAGTGTCCCTAGCTGTAAATAGGTGCCTAACTCTGCACTTGAGTTATTGAAGGCACATGGCAGCGAGGAAGGGAACTGATCACCCTACCTTATTATGCTGGACCTAGTATAGGGAAGTCTGCAAGACTTCACTTCCCTGTGGAAGTATCTGCTATGGGACTATCTTTGTCCCTTACATTTCTGTCTTCAGTTCTCATCTTCTTGTTAGTACAGGTCTGTATCCCAGAATCCGAAAATCGAAAGTTTTTTTGGCCGATTTTGTGGCTAATTTAAGCGCCTTTAAAAAAAAAAAAAAAAAAAAGATTTAAAAAAAAAAAAAAAGGTTTGCAAGGAACTGAAAACACGCATTCTTCAGTTTATCACGTTTCCATCTGTGACGCGCAAGGTGCAATATAGGCTGACGTAAACACTACCGCATGATACAAATTTTTAAAGTGTGGTTAGTTCTCTCTCGTCACTGCTTCCAGCCACATGTTGATTAATATTTTTACAGGAATGCAAGGAACTGACCACGTGTTCAGTTTATCACGTTTCCGGCTCATGATGCACAGGCTCAGTACAGTATATGCTGACGTAATCGCTACTGCGTGATACGAATGGTCAGTTGTGTTCGGTATTGCTACCAGCCACATGTGTGGATATTTCTGAGCTTACTTGTGATTTTGAGTTGGATATTTGCTCGCTAATTTTGTGATTTAGAGCTTAATTTCATTGTGATAATGTTGAAAAAAGCTGCATATACTCCTGTGGATAACAGTGAGAATAAGAAAAGGAAGCATTTGTCGTTATCGATAGCACAGAAAGTAGAGTTATTGCAGGAGTGTGAGCATGTTGTCTCTTTACGTCGTCTTACAGAAGAATATGGTGTAGGAACTACAACAGTATATGATATAAGGAAACAGAAAGACAAGCTTGAATGTAGGCTACATGTGCAGGTATTTAATGTTTATTTTTAAAGTTTAAAAAAAAATATGTTTCTGAAAAATAAATTGTACTACAGCTGTACATAATTTAAGTTGGAGCGATTTTGGGCGAAAACCAAAATAATCTGAAAACCGTAAAACGGCCATCCCCGAGCATTTCGGATTCTGGGATACGGACCTGTATACAAACATTCCAGGTGCTAAAGTTGCAGATTTTTATTTTAAAAGAAAAAGGTGAGTCAGCAGCCCAGATTTCTTGTTTTGAACAGCCAAATTTTACTTTTCTTGGAGAAAAGCTGCAAAATTACATAATGGTCAAAGAGAGTTGAAAACAAGTCTTTGTGGCAGTTTATTATTATTATTATTATTTTTTAAATCTAATGTTTCGTACATGTAAAAACAAAAGGTCAAGGTAGTCCCATAGCAGATACTGCTGTAGGGGAGTGTTAGAGATTTCACCATACTAGGTCCAGCATCAAGAAGTGGGGTGACCAGTTCCCTTCCTCGCTGCCTTTTCCTTCCCTGACTCTGGCCAGGTACCCATTTACAGCTGGGTAGACTTGAGTGTGTCTGTAGCGTGATTTGAACCTGGCATCTTTGCCGTGAGAGACCAACACTCTAAGCGCTCTGTCAGTCGGACACTTACATACGTGTAACTCAGCAATCTTTCAAATAATGCATTGTTTCAAGGACTTATTGGTATTACACGTTTTATTTGAGGTTATCATGGTCATCATTATTTTCCTATGCGCTCCTTACGGATCATGTAGCCACCACCTCAGCTCATCCACTTGCAGGAAGCCTGCACCAACCAATCACATGCTCTTTCAGCTACGGCTTCTGTGGCAATTTGTTTTACATGATGAGATTATGTGAGTTTATAATGTTTCTAAAATCCTTCCTTGACATTAGATAAGCTGATGGATTGCTTTGGTTTGGTTTAAAGGATTATCTTCATTGCACACAGACAACTCCATCAGTGCTCTGATCTCCTTCCTTTAGATCACACAAGGAGAATCTCAGCACAGTATACAAACTCCGTAGCACCAGCGAGAATCCCAATGTGTGCATTTAGGAATCACACATTCTATAAATATATTTGGTGGATAATTTTCTAATTTTTAAACTTTACCAGGGCAGCGGCCTTATGGCCTACTCTTTACACTTTCCAACTGCCATGGGATTTTGAACGTGCGCAACTTTCACACGGACCTCCTATTTTTTCGCCCTTATCGAGAAGGCTAGGCATCCGATCTCACTACCCATGAGACCAGGGGGGAGTATGACACCATTACAACCACTGGTTCTGAAAAAAAATTTCTATAAATTATATTCCCTCTACTGGGAATTGAACCCAGTACCTCTAGAATTTGAGGTGGACGCCATACCTCTTAGCCACTCCGACCCCCAGTATATTATGACATTTGAAATAATAATTGTATTTATTGTGGTGTTACTAGTGTTATGATGTGAGTAGTATTATGTGTTGTATAAAGTTCATCATTATGTCCATCATAATGGCAAGTGTGACGTAGTCTGATGCTAGGCCTCAGCTGTTACATTTTCTGTTGGCAAATTATTAGCTTGTGATAACTTTGCCTGTGCTCACACGCAGGCAAGGTTCATCTGATATTACATAAACCACTGTTGCACATCATTAAAGACCAGACTTTACTCATGCAGGGCGCACTGATCAATAAAACCTAACGGTTTTTATGGGATACATATATAATATGTTAATAATATTTATGTGAAAAGGCTATTGTAGTGGCTATAAGTTCAAAATTCATACTACTTCAGCATTAACACAATTTATGTTAATGGGTTATTGTAGTTGTTTACAAATTCAGAATTCATACTACTTCAACGTTAACACTATTTATTTAAAAGGGCTATTGTAGTGACTTACAAGATCAGAATTCATACCACTTCATCATTATCTATTTTATCTAAAAGGGCTATTGTAGTGGCTTACATGTTCAGAATTCATACTACTTCAACGTTAACACTATTTATTTAAAAGGGCTATTGAAGTGGCTTACAAGTTCAGAATTCGTACTACTTCAGTGTTAACTATTCAATTCATACATCTCTGTGGGAACAATACAACATGTGATAAATAGCTTATTTATACAAAATATTTTCAGTTAGCATCTGGCAGTGCTTTTTATAGTTTCTGGAGGGGTCTTCAAGGAGACAAGGAAACAATAATCCTACCACTCCCTCAGGAGTTTTGAAAGAGGCGATGGTTTTTTTTTTTAACACATTAACTACTGCAAGCCGGTGGGACCGGCTTATGAAATCCTATCATTTGGACCGTGAGCCGCTCAGAGCGTCGATCTATGTTTAGTAATAAAACGAATGAAAAATGTACTGAAACACTTTCTGATCTGGTTCGAGATTTTAAGTTGCCACCGGAAAACAAATTCCCAAAGCATGGTTGTTGTAGAACACTGGAAAATTGATATTATGTTCATATTTTTCAATGTTTTGGGTTAGTTATGAACATTTTATGGAAGTAGTGTAGGTGTGATTATGTAAGCTACCAATAGTGTAAATATTAGTCAGTATGTCTGTCTTGATTGATCATATATGCATAAACAAGAAGTTTAGATCATCATTGCAGGATGTAAAGGTATATAGAGGAGCAGATGTGGAATCAGATCACCACCTTCTGATAGCCAAAGTAAAAATGAAACTCAAGAGATATGCAACAGTGCAAAATTATAGTCAACAATTTAATGTAGGACATCTAAGAAATTAAGAAACAAGAGACAAATTTGCAGTCACAGTATCCAACAAATTCCAAGTGCTCCAACAGCTGGAAGATGTAGAGAATACAGAAGACTATTGGCAGCAGGTCAAAACTGTATGGAATGAGACATGTGAAGAAATACTGAGGAAAAGGGAAAGACAACAAAAAGCATGGATAACAACAGAAACCATCAATAAGATAAAAGACAGAAAAAAACAAGAAAGCAGATTTAAACACAAGCAAAACCAGAAGTTCCAAAGCCAAGGCTCAAGAAGTGTACACAGAAGCAAACAAAGAAGTAAAAAGAAGTATCAAAAGAGACAAGAGGAAATATATTGAGGAGTTGGCAAGAGAGGCAGAAGATGCTGCAGCCAAAGGAAATATGAGAGAACTGTATAACAGCACAAAGAAGCTAACAGGGAAATGCAAGCAAACAAGTTGCCTCATAAAAGACAAGAATGGGAAACTGCTCAGCAATATACAGGAGCAAATGAAGAGGTGGACAGAATATTTTGGTGACCTTCTCAATAGACCAGCTCCACAAAACCCCCCAGACATCCAGCCAGCAAAAGAAGAGCTACAAATTAACGGTGAAAGACCAACGAAGGAAGAAATAAAGAAAGCCATAAAGCTTCTAAGAGATGGAAAAGCGGCTGGACCTGATGGCATTCCAGCAGAGGCCATCAAAGCAGATATCGACATGGCTACAGAGATGTTATATAAATTACTTGGTAAAGTCTGGGAAAAGGAAGAGATACCAGCAGAATGGAAGGAAGGATATCTGGTTAAGTTGCCTAAGAAGGGAAATTTACAAGAGTGCACAAATTATAGAGGAAAAATGTTACTATCAGTGCCAGGAAAAGTATTAAACAGGATTATCCTTGAGAGATTAAAAGAGTCCATAGACAAGCAACTGAGAGATGAACAAGCAGGTTTTCGACAAAACAGATCATGTTTCAGACCAGATAGCCACTTTGAGAATAATAGTTGAACAAAGTGTGGAATGGAATTCACCGCTATACATCGGATTTGTGGACTACGAAAAGGCATTTGACAGTGTAGACAGAGAATTACTTTGGAAATTGATGAGGCATTATGGAGTTCCCCTTCTTCTTCTTCTTCCATCCTTAGCCATCAACCGGCAAAGCAGTATGTGGCCAGTACGCCTAGTGGCGTCTTAGGGCAACAACAAATTGATCGATCTATCGCTGTTTCCACCACGCCTAGTGGCGTCTTTGTGGAACAAAAACAGACCAAACAATCTATCATTGTTTCCGTAATCAGATTGGTTGGCAAGCAGGTGATCAGCCCACTGTGCGAAGTTTTTACGGGATGGGGTAAACAGCCCCATGCCCATACCCTCCTTAGTCGCTTTTTATGACATGCGTGGTAGGGTGCAGTGTTACTATTCTTTGCTCCCCTTTCGGGCCCCGGTAACACACGGGTGATGGAGTTCCCCTGAAGATCATTAATTCAATAAAGAAAACATATGAAGACATGTCATGCAGAGTTCTTCATGAAGGACAGCTTACAGAACCGTTTGGGATAAGAACAGGAGTGCGACAGGGATGCCTGTTGTCTCCATTTCTTTTCTTACTAGCAATAGACTGGGTTATGAGAACATCGACAACACACAACAGAAATGGAATCCAGTGGACTCTGACTAAGCAGTTGGATGATCTGGATTTTCCTGATGACTTGGCTCTTCTGTCCCATAACTGTAATCAGATGCAGGACAAATTGAAAACACTTGATGAGAGGTCACAGCAATTGGGTCTGAAAATACACAGGGAAAAAACAAAAATAATGAGAATAAATGCAGGTAATGATAACAGGGTTGAACTTGAAGAAACACCAATACAAGATGTAGAATCGTACACATATCTTGGCAGTAATATAGAAAAAGTTGGAGGGACAGACAGCGATATCAAAATAAGAATACAAAAGGCAAGAGGAGCTTTCATTACATTGGGAAATATATGGAGATCAAGAGAAATCGGATCCAACATGACAATAAGAATCTTCAACTCAAATGTGAAGTCGGTCCTATTGTATGGCTCTGAGACATAGAGAACAACAAAGACAACAACCAAAAAGCTACAGACTTTCATAAATGGGTGCTTGCGTAAAATAGAGGGATTAAAATGGAATGACAAGGTTACCAACGTGGAACTGATGACAAGAACTAGACAAGTGCCAGTGGAACAGGAGATGAAAAGAAGACGATGGCGATGGATAGGACACACACTGAGGAAATGTGTTGATAGCATTACAAGGCAGTCCTGGTTCTGGAACCCCCAGGGAAAGAGAGGCAGAGGTAGACCAAGAAGCACATGGAAAAGAGAACTGGAAACAGAGGTGAAAATGATGAGGAGAACGTGGAAAGAACTTGAGATGATGGCACGTGACAGGAGGATTTGGCATGTGTTTGTTGAAGGCCTATGCTCCTTTGGGAGTGGAGGGTTATGAAATGAAAATGAAATGTCTGTCCTTGGGCTTGTTATTATTTTAACTGGATATACTATGCGATAATCACCTACAGAAAGGCATTAACTGCCTTAGAAACAAGCAACATGTTGATATGTTGATAATTTTTAAAAAAAATTGAAACTTTGTTTGTCTTTCAATCTTACTTACTTAGTCGTTCCCCTTCTACTGTGAGGTGTAGAGGTTTGGAAGAGAGAGTGCCAGACCATTCTATCAGCTGTCTTCTTCCTGGCCTGGTTCCATTCTAGTCCTCAGTCCTTCAAAGATTGTCTAATGTTGTCCTCCCAGCGGACTCTGGGTCGTCCTGGAGGTCTGGATCCCTGGCTCTTTGTTTCCCATGCTTGTCGTGGTAGCCGATCTTCTCCCATTCAGCAGACATGGCCAAACCATCTTAGTTGGTCTTTCAATCAATTAATATTATTAATAATATTTACCATACCTGTAAACATAATTTTTTTCTGCTTGTTGTAATAGTACATTCATTTATCTTTAAAATGACGTATAATTCATAAAAATCTGTAAGTAATTACGAAAACTACAGCTTAATTTGTGCATACACCTACCGGGTGAAAATGGGAACCAAATTCCAATTCGGTAGTTAATGTGTTAAATAAATTATAGATAAATTAATGGCATTTAAAAATTGAGTCATTTTTATTATTTTCCTGTGGGCCTCTTTTTAGATCCCGGGGGGGGGGGGGGGGTCTCTCTTAACAGACAAAGAAAGAAAAGAACTACTGCTCCCTAAGACATGTCATTAGAGGTGACTAACATGAGGCTGGCAACCTCATCGTGTAAAAGGAATAGCTACAGAATCCACTGCTGCAAGAGCTGTGACGGTGCCTAATATTGTTACTTCCCTTGAGTTAAGGGATATAACCAATATACTTTCTTTACTGGAGTACTTCTGTGGATGATTGGTTATACACCAGAGTTGTTACTTCCAGAAGTAAGGAAACACCCAGGTAGTAAGGAATACTCGTAAATGCTTATTGTTGTCAGAACCCTGATTGAGGGTTTGATTGTTAACAGCTATTCCAACAAAGTCAAGGAAAATTAGAATATTGAAGAAGTCCAAGTATTTATCTCAAATTAGCTTTATTCATTTGATTCCTATGCTGGCAATAAATCGTCAAGGTCACACATTCTACTAAATAAAGTCAATAGACCTCACTTTGAGACCCAAAAGGGGTATTAATAAAAAAATTATGGAGGGGCAAAACTGCCAGCTTTAGCCTCGATGGCAAAAGGCTTACTACCTCTAGAAGTTGTGTTAAGGCATGTCTGAACTCTGTGGAAACCTAACGAAATAAAATATTGATTCGAAACTTTTGAGAAAAAACTAGTTCGAGATTCACTTGTTGTGGATAAAACCACAATACAATTCGTGGCAGGGGTCTGCGCTGGTTCGCTGGTGGCCCTGGTACCAGTGGGTGTCTGGACGGTTATGAACTTGTCACAACGTAGGAGTCAAAGGCTTTTTGTTCTCACAATAGGGGATGCGCCAGGTTGCTCCACACCTCAAGTGAGAACGCCTTATGTAGTTTTGACTCTGGTCACTGAGATAACTATCTCAGGCTCTGACTGGTTACTATGATGCATCAGTCTACATACTAGTCCGGTGCTATGGCTTGCCGGATGAAATTATTTCTAATTGGAGTAGAGCCCGGAAACCTTCTTATGATTGGTCTTTGGGCCTAGTTGACTGTTAAAATAATCTTTAACCTAACTAAGTACGAAACCTCTAGTCTAAAATTATTGTTACTAAGTAAGTATGACCAACATTGTTCTAGGTTCTCTCTATTCTAAATGTCTTCCAGCTTAACTTGTATGGAGGCCACATAAGATTTAATGACATCATGGGTTCATGTGTGCCATGACTGATGATGTCATTAGTTTCGTTGACTAGTGTTTATTTTTACTAACTAGTCATTCTTAAGTACTTTACTATAATTCTAATAGTTGTAGTGACGTAGTAGGCCATACGGTCACATAGCACCCGAATGCTGGGTAAAGTTTTGTGCATAAGGTCCAGCAGTCATGTTGGCTCTAAACTCCTAAGGGAACAGAAAAGGGAAATGGTTAGGATGGATGGTGTTTTTGAAGGTAAAATTATGAAGCTAAACTAATTCATGTGATCATGTCAGTAATGTTTACATATACTGTACAGATCCTTAGATATTATGGATGTGCAGTAGTGGTCAGCACTGGAATTGTTTTTTTTTTTTTCTTCTATAAGTTCATGTAAACTGTAAATATGTACATTATAGATGAATAGAACCTTTACAAAATCATATTATTCTTGAACCATTAAAGAAGAATTTGGTTACAAAAATAGTTTAACATTTGAATGTGCTGATAAAATACTATTTGTATAATGTTCTTCATTGGTCTTTGTTCTTGATATGTGATTAACTGTACAAATTATTTCATAAATACAAGTCCTATGCAAGCTTTGAGTCATTATCATCAGGTGCCATCTTCACAATGAAGGCCGGCTGCAATAGATCTCCAATGTCTTCTGTCTCTTGTCTTGAAGGTGCACTCTGATAGACTTCTTCCTGTACATATCTTGATATCTTCCCTCTTATAGCATGTTTGCCTTCAACTCTGTCTTCTATTATGGTCTTCAGTAAAGTGTTATGTCTTTTTACATGGCCAAAATATTTTAGCTGTCTAATTTTGATCTCCTTCATTAATTCTCTTCATTCCGAGATTTTCAAGGACCTCTTTATTTGTTTTCTTCTCTTTCCATGAGACGTGCCACATTCTTCTAAACATTTTTGAATATATTTGATCTAATACACATAATATCATGGTCATATTTGACAAACTGATGAGCTGGAATAGGACATTATTGTTTCTAATATATAAGTACTGGTGGTGATATAAGATTTAACTGGTTGTAAACACACAGAGACACCAGTTAATAAAAAAAAAGGGATAGCATTTAGAAACTGAATGAGATTTTCCAATGTTTTTACTTCACAAACATTACAGACGAAAACAAAAATGGTCACTGTACTGAGGCTTCAAGAAATGGGGTAAGAATGGTAAAAGCCTACGCTTGCTATTTTCTCTTTCAGCAAAAGTTTGAATTCAAAACACACCATTTTTATATATTTGCATCAAATTTTATTAATATTATTAGCATTATTTTTTTCTCTCCTTAGTCCTTCTTTCGTTATAATATTTGATTTTTTTAAATGATAGTGATTTACAAATAGTAATAGTAATACACTACATATTAGTGCAGATTTTATCCCAGAATTGTTAATAACATATAAGACATTAGCTGTCCTTGTCGTCTGAATTTTAGTATTTCGTATATTAACATAAATACATGTGAAACTATTCTCGTTATCTTACTTCTGATTTCAGCTGGCTTCTATTTTTTTTTACTTCAGATTTACAAGGAAGAATTCATTTTTAATTGTTTTTTAACTTTGCTTTTTATCATTTTGCTTTTTTTGCTTAAAGAAAAGATAATTCATAAAGACATTAAACATTATTCAGTTAATGCGCGGTTTTTTTCTTTAATAAATTTACTGTGGCTGTTTTGGTAATAAGCTGTGTTCATAAGATGAATGAATTTTGTTTATTTGGGTAATTGAATTTTGCTCCTTGAATGATAGTGTTGGTTATATAACTAAGGAAGAGCGCTTATTGAAATAAAATGGATTGTATTTATCAGAAGTTCCTGAGCAGACGGGGGGGGGGGGGGGGGGGGGGGAATAACTTTTCCCTCAGGTAAAAGTGGTTAAGAGATGACTAATGTGAGGTTGTGCATCATTTAAATAAATAATTTGCAGTGACTGACAGTGGCTTTCCTACATTTTAGTGTATTATTTTGTAGTATACTGACTATTTATAGATGTTTATACACCAGACTGTGAGTTCTTCGTAATTTATAGAAACTAACTTTGGGTTAAGTAAATGGAACAGTTTTAAAACAGGTCAGTAGATTCAAATACCTGGGCACATAAATAACAATGAATGGAAGATGCATCTCAGAAGTGAAGAGCTGAATAGCTCAGGCAAAAACATCTATAAAATGAAGAGTATTTTATGCAACCGTTCTTTGTCAATGAAAGTAAGAAATAGAGTTCTTGAGTGTTATATAGAACCAATCCTGACATATGGGAGTGAGTCATGGACATTTAGTAAACAAGTATGGAAATTCACAAGTTAGAAAGAAGCAATCCATTTTTTTTGGGCATGTTATGAGAAGAGGAAAGCTGGAATATATCATAACAACAGGTAGGATTGAAGGAAAAAGAGATAAAGGAAGACAAACAGAGCAAATGCTGGACAGTTTGACATTGTGGCATGGAAGGAGGTCAACAACAGAATTGATAAATTGTACTAGAGCCAGGAAGTTGTAGAAGGACATGATCTCCTACACCACTAGGCATGGTACTTGATGAAAAAGAACTTCGGGCTTAGTTTGTGATTTTCTTGTGAACCAATTCTCGATAAAGTCAAATTCTTTTATTGATTCTTGATAACAAGATATACTCTTAATTGTTTCCTTAAATTATGTATGCACTTTAAGAAACATTTAAAATGTATTAATTCTTTTTAAACAAAGCCAGCTTGTAAATCATTAATTTACAATATTTTTCTTTTTTTTTTACGTCCAAAGTTTAGTAGATACTTTCACAGATTTGCAGACAAGATCAAGTTAAAAAAACCCTGGAAAAATAATATGAATATTGATTTAGTCCGTTTTACAGTTGACAGATACACCAGTGACCAGTAAAATGAGATAGTTTTGGTTGTGTCATTCAGTTGTAAAGCTGTGTGTAGGTTCTAGTGATCTCTGAGACAGTTTTGGTTGTGTCATTCAGTTTTAAAGCTGTGTGTAGTTTCTAGGGGTCTCTGATGAGACAGTTTTGGTTGTATTGTTCATTTGTAAAGTGTAGTTTCTAGGGGTCTCTGATGAGACAGTTTTGGTTGTATCATTCAGTTGTAAAGCTGTATGTAGTTTATAGGGGTCTCTGATGAGACAGTTTTGGTTGTATCACTCAGTTGTAAAGCTGTATGTAGTTTCTAGGGGTCTCTGAAGAGACAGTTTTGGTTGTGTCATTCAGTTGTAAAGCTGTGTGTAGTTTCTGGGGGTATCTGATGAGACAGTTTTGGTTGTATCGTTCAGTTATAAAGCTGTGTGTTGTTTCTAGGTATCGCTGATGAGAAAAGTTTTGGTTGTATCATTCAATTGTAAAGCTGTGTGTGTAGTTTCTAGGGGTCTCTGATGAGACAGTTTTGGTTGTATTGTTCAGTTGTAAAGTGTAGTTTCTAAGGATCTCTGATGAGATAGTTTTGGTTGTATCGTTTTGTAAAGCTGTATGTAGTTTCTAGGGGTATCTGATGATACAGTTTTGGTTGTGTCATTCAGTTGTAAAGCTGTGTGTAGTTTCTAGGGGTCTCTGATGAGACAGTTTTGGTTGTATCGTTTTGTAAAGCTGTGTGTAGTTTCTGGGGGTATCTGATGAGACAGTTTTGGTTGTATCGTTCAGTTGTAAAGTGTAGTTTCTAGGAGTCTCTGATGAGACAGTTTTGGTTGTATCGTTCAGTTGTAAAGCTGTGTGTAGTTTCTAGGGGTCTCTGATGAGACAGTTTTGGTTGTATCATTTTGTAAAGCTGTGTGCAGTTTCTGGGGTATATGATGAGACAGTTTTGGTTATATCATTCAGTTGTAAATGAATTCTATCAACAACTGCAGAAAGAAATGGAGGACACACCTAGATATGATCTTGTTATAGTAATGGGAGACCTCAATGCGAAAGTTGGTACACACAATACATATAATGAAAGAACAATGGGGAAATGCGGCAGCGGAATAGCAAACGAAAATGGGGATAAGCTAATAAGTTTCTGTAGCATTAACAACCTGGTCATTGGAGGAACACTTTTCCCACATAAGGAAATTCACAAGTTAACATGGGAATCACCAAATGGTCGGGACAGAAACCAGATAGACCACATCATGGTTAACGGTAGATGGAGACATGCATTACAAGATGTGAAGGTAAGAAGAGGTGCAGATGTGGGAAGCGATCACCATTTAGTAGTAGCAAAACTGAAAGTGAAACTAAGAAGGGCTGGACCAACTGTAACTACACAGAAAAGGTTTGACATCAGCAAATTGAAGGACCCCCTTACCAGAAAAGCTTTTGCGGCCGACATTAAGAAACGATATCAATTTGCCAAAAGCCAGGAAAAGACATTGACTGATGATATAGACCAGAATTTCAACACCATTTCAACAATATATAAGGAAAGTAGCAAATCATGCTTAGGATTCCAGGAAAGGAAGAAGCAAGACTGGATAACACCAGAAACACTAAACACCATAAAGATGAGAAAGGAAATGAAAAGAAAGAAAACAGAAGCGAAGTCCCCCAGGTTAAAGCAACTATATAGCGAACAGTACAGTCAACTGGACAGGGAAGTTAAACGCCAAACCCGAGCCAACAAAAGGAATTTCCTAGACGATCTTGCAAAACAGGCAGAAGAGGCAGCACTGAGAAATGAACAAAGCACAGTATACAAAATAACTAAATTCATCAGTGGAAAACAAGGTGCAAACAATATTACATTAGTAAGAGATAAGCAAGGAAATCTCATCAAGACAGCAGAGGGACAGGAAACAAGATGGGCAGAGCACTTCAGAGAAACTCTGAACAAGGAAATACCAGAGACACAATTGAATGTTCCTGAGGCTGAAAACGATCTAGATGTAAATACAGACATTCCACGAAAAGAAGAAATCATCACAGCAATCAAAGGGTTAAAGAACGGTAAAGCTCCGGGCCATGATAACTTAAATGCAGAGCTATTTAAGACAGACCCTGAGCTAGCAGCAGAACTATTAGAACCACTATTTGCACAAGTGTGGAAAACGGGGACAACACCATCAGAGTGGAACAAAGGAATAATTGTCAAATTGCCCAAGAAGGGAGATCTTTCAGACTGCAATAATTGGAGAGGAATCACTCTTCTCTCAGTTCCCAGCAAAATACTAGGCAGGATAATTATACAGAGAATTTCAAAGGCAGTAGACTACAAACTGAGGAAAGAACAAGCAGGATTTAGAAAGAACAGAAGATGTGTAGACCATATATTCACTCTCAGGAACATTATAGAGCAGTGCTCAGAATGGCAAAGACAGCTTTACATAAATTTTGTTGATTTTGAAAAGGCTTTTGACAGCATACATAGGGACAGTTTATGGAAAATACTGAGGGCTTATGGAATTCCAAGTTGCATAGTGTCAATCATAAAAAGCCTCTATGCCAACTTTACGTGTAGTGTTGGGCAGAGCAACCTAACCTTCGAGGTGAAGACAGGAGTACGACAGGGATGCCCCTTATCAACCACTCTATTTTTAACAGTCATAGACTGGGTGATGCGCCAGACAACAGAGGGCAGTCCAAGAGGAATAAGATGGACTACATTTTCTACATTGGAAGATCTGGAATATGCAGATGACATTGCACTGCTGGCACATTCACATCAACACATCCAGGAAAAAACAGATAGACTTAATAAATTTAGCCAGCAGGTGGGCTTGAACATCAATTTAAAGAAGTCTGAGGTCATGACGCTCAATGTGAGCAACCCTGAGCCCATATCAGTAAGGAATCAGCAACTGGTACAGACAGATACCTTCACATACCTAGGAAGCATAGTAACACCAGACGGTGGGGCAGGCAAAGACATCAACATCAGAATGAATAAGGCAAGAACAGCCTTCTTTAGCCTAAAAAACATCTGGAAGTCCTCCCAATACAGCACAAGCACAAAATTAAGATTATACCAGAGTTGCGTGCTTTCTGTGCTTCTCTATGGTGCGGAATGCTGGAGAGTCACAGAGAAGGAAATGTCAAAATTGTCCTCTTTTCACACAACATGCCTAAGAAAAATTCACCAAATCTTTTGGCCGAATACCATCACCAACCAAGATCTGCTTACTCGTAGCAAGCAAGAGGACATGCATACCATCATAGCTGGCAGACGCTGGAGCTGGGTTGGTCATGTCCTCAGAAGAGACCCCGATGCCATCACAAGAACAGCTATGCTTTGGACCCCTGAAGGAAAGCGAAAGAGAGGCCGACCAAAACCAACTTGGCGGAGGACTGTGGAGGCTGAGATGCAAAGAATGAACCAGAGTTGGGGCACTGTACGAAGGATGGCCACCGACCGTGCAAAGTGGAATCAATTTGTTGTTGCCCTACAAGACGCCACTAGGCGTGATGGCCACTGACTGCTTTGACGGTCGGTGGTTAAGGATCGAAGAAGAAGAAGATTCAGTTGTAAAGTGTAGTTTCTAGGGATCTCTGATGAAACAGTTTTGGTTGTGTCATTCAGTTGTAAAGCTGTGTGTAGTTTCTAGGGGTCTCTGATGAGACAGTTTTGGTTGTCTCGTTTTGTAAAGCTGTGTGTAGTATCTGGGGGTATATGATGAGACAGTTTTGGTTGTATCGTTCAGTTGTAAAGTGTAGTTTCTAGGAGTCTCTGATGAGACAGTTTTGGTTGTATCGTTCAGTTGTAAAGCTGTGTGGAGTTTCTAGGGGTCTCTGATGAGACAGTTTCGGTTGTATCATTTTGTAAAGCTGTGTGCAGTTTCTGGGGGTATATGATGAGACAGTTTTTGTTATATCATTCAGTTGTAAAGTGTAGTTTCTAGGGATCTCTGATGAAACAGTTTTGGTTGTGTCATTCAGTTGTAAAGCTGTGTGTAGTTTCTAGGGGTCTCTGAAGAGACAGTTTTGGTTGTGTCATTCAGTTGTAAAGCTGTGTGTAGTTTCTGGGGATATCTGATGAGACAATTTTGGTTGTATCGTTCAGTTGTAAAGCTGTGTGTTGTTTCTAGGTATCGCTGATGAGAAAAGTTTTTATTGTATCATTCAGTTGTAAAGCTATGTGTGTAGTTTCTAGGGGTCTCTGATGAGCAAGTTTTGGTTGTGTTGTAAAGTGTAGTTTCTATGGATCTCTGATGAGACAGTTTTGGTTGTGTCATTCAGTTGTAAAGCTGTGTGTAGTTTCTAGGGGTCTCTGATGAGACAGTTTTGGTTGTATCGTTTTGTAAAGCTGTGTGTAGTTTCTGGGGGTATATGATGAGACAGTTTTGGTTGTATTGTTCAGTTGTAAAGTGTAGTTTCTAGGAGTCTCTGATGAAACGGTTTTGGTTGTATCGTTCAGTTGTAAAGCTGTGTGGAGTTTCTAGGGGTCTCTGATGAGACAGTTTTGGTTGTATCATTTTGTGAAGCTGTGTGTAGTTTCTGGGGGTATATGATGAGACAGTTTTAGTTGTATCATTCAGTTGTAAAGTGTAGTTTCTAGGGATCTCTGATGAGACAGTTTTGGTTGTGTCATTCAGTTGTAAATCTGTGTGTAGTTTCTAGGGGTCTCTGATGATACAGTTTTGGTTGTATCATTTTGTAAGGCTGCGTATGGTTTCTGGGGGTATCTGATGAGACAGTTTTGGTTGTGTCATTCTGTTGTAAAGCTGTGTGTAGTTTCTGGGGGTATCTGATGAGACAGTTTTGGTTGTATCATTCAGTTGTAAACTGTGTGTAGTTATTGTGGATCTCTGATGAGACAGTTTTGGTTGTATCATTCAGTTGTAAAGCTGTGTGTAGTTTCTAGTGGTTTCTGATGGGACAGAGAAAGAATCGGCCTGCAGCTCCCTCAGGTATGTCATGCAAGGCGGCTAATGTGAGGTTCTGCATGGGGCTGGCAGCCTCAGCATGTAAAACAAATTGCTACAGAAACCACCACTCAGAATGCTTGGTGCACGCTTCCTGCAAGTGGACCAGCTACATTGGTGGTGCTGTGCTCCATAAGGAGCGAAAAGGAAATTGATGATATTCAGTTGTAAAACTTACTTTTTTTTTCCTTTAAAAAAAATTGTTGTTTTTGCTTTAACTTTCTTTATCTTCCAGTTTTATTTGCTGACAAGAGTTGTGTAGCAAAACACTCTAGAGATAACGTAAAACTTTTGGTAGTATTAAAAGGCAGTCCTTGTTCTGGAACCTCCAGGGTGAGAGAGGTGGGGAGACAAAGACCACATGGAGAAGGAAATTGGAGACAGACATGAAGGGAATGGAGAAGACATGGAAAGACCTTGAGCTGATGGCACAGGACAGGAAGACTTGGCAGGAGTTTGTTGAAGGCCTTATGCTCCTTGGGGAGATGAAGGATGATGAACAAATGGATTGGTTTGGTTTTAAGGACTATCATCATTGCACATGGACAACTCCATCAGTGCTCCAATCTCCTCCATTAGGTCACACAAGGAGGATCTCAGCACAATGCACAAACTCCTTAGCACCAGCGAGAATCCCAGTGTATATAGGAATCACACATTCTAAAAATATTTTTGTGGTGGGTAGGTTTCTAATTTTTAAATTTTTGCCAGGGCAGCAGCCTTATGGCCAACTCATTACAATGTCCAACTGCCGTGGGATTTTTAACGTGCGCAGTCTGCACACGGAGCCTCTTATTTTTTTCGCCTTTATCCAACAAGGCTAGGCATCCGATCTCACTACTCAGAGACCATGGCAGAATATGACATCATTAGGAAAAAAATTATTTCCACAAATTATATTCCCTCTACCAGGAATCGAACTCAGTACCTTTAGAATTCAAGGTGGATGCCATACCTCTAAGCCACTGTGACCCCAAATGGATATACCTAAACTACTTGTGATAGTATTTATTTTTATTAGTCACTTTTTTTTTTTTTTCATAACTGTTTTTACAACTAGGATATTAGAACTATTCTTGGTATTTTTAGTTCTATGCAAAACAGATGAAATTTTTAATGTTTTTCTCGTGGGAAAACAAGAAAATTAATGTAGCAATAATAGTTAATTCATAATTTTCCCATACTAATTAACTCTATCCTTGGCCATAACTTTCTCAAGCAACTATGCTCAGAGCACCATGTTTTTTTCTATTGCAAGCAAATGTCACATGAATATTACCAGCGTGTAATTTAGGTCCTGTAGCATGTTGGAACATAAAAGTGGGCACACTGCATTTTGGTGTGTTGTGTAGACTTGAGCAATTTAGCACATAATTACTAATGTAATTATTATAAATAATGAGTTGGCATTTTTCCTGAATTCTGATTTTCACACGAACAAAGTGTTATTGGTTATGTTGTGTAGATTTTACTTAGCAAATATGCACAGTTTGTTTTTAATTTGTTTCTTTTTCTGTTTTCTGTTTTTTTCTTTGTGATCTCTAATGATAACAAATGCTCATTTTTTAAAATGTATGCATTCATTTGTATTGTAGACAGTTTCATTATTACTCAGATAGTCACAAGGTTACTGTTTGCTTTAATAGTAAATTTTTCTAAAGTGTTATGTGTTCGTATAATTTTACAAAGTTAGTTTTAATTGTATATATTTCTCGTGCCATTTTTCTTAAAGTTACTGTTATTAGTAGGTCACCATCAGAGGCAGTTCTTTGATCTACTACTTCTTCTTCGTACACTCTCAGACGTTTTTACTTGAATATTTTCAAAGAAAGCAGTAGTCAACTTGAGGCTGTTTGTATCTCCATAGAGCTTTTCCACGAATGGTACTGGTGATGGCCATATGTGTTTCTCTGTTGCTCATAAGTTGGGTATCTTTGAAGCAGATGTTCAGCAGTCATTTTATCTATGCCACAGTTACACTCATCGATAGTTCCTATCTTTAGTCTGTTGAATAAGAAGATCTACAAAATTATCATCGACCACCTGCACACACACACACAGAGCTGTCTTTGCTTTTCAGCTGCCGTTATTTATTCTCCAAATGTCTATCTCCAGTGCTCTTCTTCACATTTTTTAGTCTGCCTCTATTTCTTCTGTCCTAGAGACTCCCAAAGCAGGGATGCATTGTTATGCTTTAAAGCTGGTTTCCTGAATGTGTTTCCTGCCCACCTGTGGCATGTTTTCCTCACCTCTTGTTCCTGTTATAATTCTCTGGCTCCCTATGGAGCAAAGACCTTCAACTAGGCATCACCAGGCCCTGCAGTCTTGAATTGTCAATTTCATGTGTTATTTATTCTTCTTATGTCTGTCTAGAGTTCTCTTCTCAGTATTTTTCATTCTCTTTATGTCTTCAGTCTCTGAGATTCTCAATGAAGAGCTGCCTTGTGATGCTATGAGCTGTTTTTTTTTTTCTTTCTGAATATGCGTCCTACCCACCTTCAGCACGTTTTCCTTACCTCTTCCTACCCTGATATTTGTCTGGCTCCCTTCCATCCATCCCGTATTGATGATCCTGTCACGTAATTTTAATCCTCTTGTTTGACAGCTACACAGGCATTTTCTGACTGGGATTATCAGTGACATTATCAGAGTGACATTATCAGAGTGACAACAGTAAAGTTCATTTATGGCTTACCACCATCACCCTTCAGTTCCCCCAGGAGCATAGGCCCTCAACAAACGTATGCCACATCTTCCTGTCCCATGCCACCAGCTCAAGGTCTTTCTTTGTCTTCTTTGTCTTTTTCATATCTGCCTCTAGTTGTCTTCTCCATGTATCTATGGCTTATACCAGGGGGTGCGAACATTAATCAAACATTTCCTAGGGGTGCGGGGCATAGAAAAGGTTGGGAACCCCTGGCTTATTCAGTTCAATTCCCTTTAGCTCCCCAAGGAGCATAGGCCTTCAACAAACACATGCCAAGTCTTCCTGTCCTGTGCCACCCGCTCAAGTTCTTTCCCTGGCTTATACCATGTTTAAAAATATTTTTTATGCATGAGGATTAGTTCTCACTTTCTTGTCTCTGCTGTTTTTGTTGGTTTGTCCCTCATGAAGACCTGGTGGCCGTAACATGGGCCATTTCTTTGTCCTAGTAAGACTTCCACATATTTTGATGTGCACTTTACATGTGCAATTTGTCTTGATTGTTTCTTTTTTTCCCCCTGTTTGTTATGAGCGTATGGTTGGAAGCATGATTAGAGTGCTGGCCTCTAGCGGCAAAAGTACCAGGTTCGAAACTAGTGGCTTCACACTCTAGTCTACCCAGCTGTAAATGGGTACCTGACTCTGCTCTTGAGTAAGAAGAGTTACAGGCAACAAGGAATGGTACTGGTCACCCCTCCTCTCGATGCTGGACCTAGTATAGTGAAGTCTCTAACACTTCATTGTATGTTAATCGGCCACAGGGAGACTTTCTTATTTTTGGAGTAGACGTATTTGAAGTAACTGGACAACTTCACTCTAAAGCAAAACAAACTGTCACGAAAATTTCTGTTTATATATCTGTGAAGAAATTATTACACAGGGTTACAGTGAATTTCTGCATAATACAGGTCAAATTGTTATCACACTCTCATTTGTGAGTATTAATTCTTGATTTAGTTTACTGTAGTTTTTCATTCACGTCTGCCTTTAATTTTCAATGGGAGTTGGGGTTTTTTTAAATTCTTTAGCAAGTTGTGTGGTCCTGGCTAGTTTCTTTCTCTTATTCTTTGTTCACTCTCATAGAACAAGTTGGCAGTCTGTCTCAGGCTTCTCTCATCACAATAGTTTCTCCTTCACTTAGATTGGTGAAGGTAATACTTTCAGCCTGCTTCTCTCGTGGAGGACGTTTTCAACTTTCTAACCATTTGTTATCCACTTTCAGACCATTTGTTGTCTTCTTTCTAACCATTTGTTATCTTCTTCTTCTTCTTTGATCCATAGCTGCCAACCGTCATAGCAGTCAGTGGCCATCACGCCTGGTGGCGTCTTGTAGGGCAGCAACAAATTGATTCCACTTTGCTCAGTCGACGGCCATCCTTCGTACAGTGCTCCAACTCTGGTTCATTCTTTGCGTCTCGGCTTCCGCAGTTCTCCGCCAAGTTGCTATTGGTCAGGCTCTCTTTCGCTTTCCCTCAGGGGTCCATAGCATAGCTGTTTTTGCGATGGTATCAGGGTCCCTTCCGAGGACGTGGCCAACCCAACTCCAGCGTCTGCCAGCTATGATGGTGTGCATGTCCTCCTGGTTACTTCGAATAAGTAGTTCTTGGTTGCTGATGGTATTCGGCCAAAAGATTCGAAGATTTTTCCTTAGGCAGATTGTGTGGAAGGAGGACAGTTTTGACATTTCCTTCTCTGTTACTCTCCAGCATTCCGCACCATAGAGAAGCACAGAAAGTACACAGCTCTCATACAGTCTTAATTTGGTGTTTATGCTGTACTGTGAAGACTTCCAAATGTTGTTAGAGACTAGCTAAGGCTGTTCTCGCTTTATTCATTCTGTTGTTAATGTCCTTGCTTGTTCTGCCGTCAGGTGTTACTATGCATCCTAGGTAAGTAAATGTGTCTGTCTGTTCTAACTTCTGGTTCCTTATTGTTATTGGCTCAGGATTGCCAACATTTAGTGTCATGACTTCTGTCTTCTTCAGATAGATGTTCAGACCAACCTGCTGGCCATACTTATTCAGTCTATCGGTTTTTTATTGGATGTGTTGATGTGAATGCATGAGTAGTGCAATGTCATCTGCATATTCCAGGTCTTCCAGTGTAAAAACATTGTCCATCTAATTCCTTTTGGACTGCCCTCTGTTGTCTGGTGCATCACCTAATCTATGGCTGTCAAAAACAATGTTGTTGATAAGGGGCATCCCTGTCGTACCCCTGTTTTCACTTTGAAAGTAGATTACTCGATCCAACACTGCATGTAAAGTTAGAATAGAGGCTTTTTATGATGGAAACAATGCAGCTGGGAATTCCATAAGCCCTCAGTATTTTCCATAGGCTGTCCCTGTGTATGCTGTCAAAAGCCTTTTCAAAATCAACAAAGTTAATGTATAGTTGTCTCTGCCATTCTGAGCACTGCTCTATAATGTTCCTGAGGGTAAATATATGATCTGCACATCTTCTGTTCTTTCTAAAACCCGCTTGTTCTTTCCTCAGTTTATGGTCAACTGCTTTTGAAATTCTCTGGATGATTATCCTGCCTAGTATTTTACTGGGAACTGAGAGGAGAGTAATTCCTCTCCAGTTGTTGCAGTCTGCAAGGTCGCCCTTCTTGGGCAATTTGACAGTTATTCCTTTACTCCACTCTGTTGGTGTTGTCTCTGTTTCCCAGACTTGTGCAAATAGTGGTTCTAATAGTTCTGCTGCTAGTTCAGGGTCTGACTTGAATAACTCAGCATTTATGCAGAGCATAGAACCACTACAGCAACTGGTCTTCTTGCAGGAAGAAAGCACCAAAGCATTCATGTGCAGCAGTGATTTCTGTCACAATTTGTTTTACATGATGAGTTTGCCAGCCCCCATGCACACCCGCATATTAGTCACCTGTTATGACGTCCTTGAAGGAGAAGTAGGCCTATTCTTTCCCTGTCTCTTCAGAGACCTCCAGAAACTGCAAGGAGCAGGTATTTCTAATGAGGTGTCTATACAGTTTCAATTAGTAAATGTTGTTGTTCACATTAACTTTGGCGAGCGTTTTTAATGAGGTGTCTAAACCATTTCTGTTAATACATGGTGTTATTTACATTAACTTTGGTAAGCATTTCTAATGAGGTGTCTAAACCATTTCTGTTAATACATGGTGTTGTTCACATTAACTTTGACAAGCATTTCTAATGAGGTATCTAAACCATTTCTGTTAGTACATGGTGTTGTTCACATTAACTTTGGTAAGCATTTCTAATGAGGTGTCTAAACCACTTCTATTGGTATGTGGTGTTGTTCACATTAACTTTGGTAAGCATTTCTAATAAAGTGTCTAAACCATTTCTGTAAGTACATGGTGTTGTTCACATTAACTTTGGTAAGCATTTCTAATGAGAGGTCTAAACCATTTTTATTGATACATGGTGTGGTTCACATTAACTTTGGTAAGCATTTCTAATGAGGTGTCTAAACCATTTTTGATGGTACATGGTGTTGTTCACATTAACTTTGGTAAGCATTTCTAATGAGGGGTCTAAACCATTTTTATTGATACATGGTGTTGTTCACATTAACTTTGGTAAGCATTTCTAATGAGGTGTCTAAACCATTTTTGATGGTACATGGTGTTGTTCACATTAACTTTGGTAAGCATTTCTAATGAGGTGTCTAAACCATTTCTATTGGTACACGGTGTTGTTCACAATAACTTTGGCAAGCACTTCTAATGAGGTGTCAAAACCATTTTTATTGATACATAGTAGTTGTTCACAATAACTTTGGCTAGCACTTCTAATGAGGTATCTAAACTGTTTCTGTTAGTTCACACCAACTTTCTGATGTTCTCATTTCCTTCCGTCACTCAGGTGATTGTAGCCACTGTTCTTGTTTCTTGAATGTCTCTTACTGTTTTGATCTTATTTAGGCACCTATAGTGTTCCATCTCTTATGTGTTAATCCTGTTGGTAAGTCTCTGCAATTGCATGAGCAAAGCAGCCTCCATTGCATGTAAGATCTAAAATTATATATGTGCTAGTTCTACAAAACTTAATGTAATACCACACTGCCAGTTTCACTATAGTACCAGTTAAATGTATACACACTCAATGCACACTTACATATGCTAATAATGTAATGCATGTGCATACAGGTGTGAATTATGTGACAATGAGCAAACAGCTTTTTTGTTCTGCTGTTGAGTCCTTTTGCTTCACTCCATTTATTTAAAAAAATTGCGGATATGCCATTTTTACGTTGGAAATTTCATTCACTGAATTACCACCTGGTGTGTTTCATGAACCACATTTATATTTTTCAACATAACTTTGTTAATTTAATTTCCTCTTCATTATGTATCACCAATACTCTGTAAGGAGCAAAAAGGAAATTGACTCTATGTATGTATCATGAACAGCATAATCAACAATAACTTTTAAAGCTATGTTAATGACATAATTCTTTGGGGAAAGAAAGAGAAATTGAGGGGAGTTCTATATTTTTGAAGGAAAAAGCACTAACCAAATTCTTAATTTTGTTGTTGTTTAACTAGGGCTGCTGAGCATCTCACTCTTTAGCAGCCAATACCAAGTTGAAGACTGTATTTTAAAAAAATTAAAACTTTACCTCGTTTTGGCGAGTCGTGTGCCGCTCAACCTAGCCAGTTATATTAGGGTGCATGTCCGAATATAAAAACACCTTTAGCTTTGATAACAAACAAAAAAATTATCTAAACTGTGGATCTAGGCTTTTCCTGTGGCTTTTCTGCCATTCCAAAACGTGTTGAGTTAAAGTCATGAGCTCCAGTTCCTCCAGCTTGGCTTTCATTTAAAGCATTCATTCATCACATCTGGTCCCAAGCTAGGAGTAAGAAGTGAGTGGTATACCACCATCCTAGGGGGCTCTCCATCTATGCAGAGCTAAAATACTGTGCTCTGGTTCTGGGCTTTCCCAAGGAATTGTCACATCCTGCATAGAGCCACTTCTCAGCTTTCCCTGCCTATCACTGGGTCCATAGTGAGATCCTCCTGCATACAGTCAACCAGGTCAAAGCCAAAGAATTACATCTGCGACTCAAGTGACTCCTCCAAGCTTATTGCCCAGTGCTGCGTTCTCAACAAGTTTCACCTCAGGGGGAATCCCTGGAAGTGTGTGAATGATTTCAGCAGTCAATGAGGGTGTAATTAGAGACAGAGGTTCACTTCCACATATGTATATTGTAGCATTGTGCATAGCTGGTGGTCATATAAGGATGACTCCAGATATGCCTCCATGCATAATAATTCTTCATAATGTGGTATTTGTTTTCTTCAAAGGACCATTAGTTCAGATGAGGAGGATGACCACGGAGTTTGTCTGGACACTGTGCCTCTAATGTGTGGAGACAGCTTTGAGATGGACGAGAGCGACCGCCTCGTCAATGAGAGGCGAAGGCGTTCCCGATCATTCTTCGGGCTGCTGTCGCAGCATTGGTCAAATATGTGTACCAAGTGAGTTTCTTCTTTTTTATTTTCATTTTTCGTTGTTATATTGAGCCAGTCCTAACATACGGAAGTGAGTCATGGACAGTTAGTTAACAAGCAGGAAAAGCCGTGAAGGCAACAGAGATGGGTCTTTGAGGAGACAGAGAAAGAATAGGACTACTGTTAACTCTTATGTTGTAAAAGATGATTAATGTGATGTGTGGGGCAAGCAACCTAACCATGTAAAACTAATCTCTACTGAAAACATGCTGCAAGAGCCCATCAACGTTGTGGTGCAGGCATCTGTGAGTGTGGTTAGAGCAGTTGTTTATCAAAGCAAAGTTCCCACATTCGAAACCCTGGTAGCTTCGTGCTTCAGTTTACCCAGCTGTAAATGTGTATCCTGACCTTGCTCTTGAGAAAGGGAAGGAAAAGGCAGCGAGAAAAGGAATCGGTCACCCCCACCTCATAGAGCTGAGACCTAGTATTATGAAGTTTCAAACACTTCTCTCCTACGGCAGTATCTGCTGTGGTACTACCTTTACCTTTTGGCCTGCAGGGGGACCAGCTGCAGTGGTGGCTGTATGCTCCATAAGGAGCACAAAGGGAAATGATGTTGATTATGATAATGATGGTGATGATGTTGATGATCATAATGATAATGTTGATGATCATGATGGTGTTGATGATCATGGTGATGATCAGGATGATGTTGATGATCATGGTGATGATGTTGATGATCATGGTGATGTTGATGATCATGATGATGTTGATGATCATGGTGATGTTAATGGTGATCATGCTGATGTTGATGATTATGATGATGGTGATGTTGATGATCCTGGTGATGTTGATGATCATGAAAATGGTGATGTTCATGATGATGTTCATGATCATGGTGATTGTGATAAACGAGCGCAAAGGCCTTATTGCTGTATCTTTTCCTACATCTTTCGTATTTTAATTTCTCCGACATTTGCTCTTTCATCCCACATTTGCGATCCCACATTTGCTATTTCATCGTTGTGATTACTCGTGACCAGTATCTAGTGAACCACATTTGTTCTTTCATCGGGGGAAATAAAGTCCTTTGATTGAGTCCCCATACCTGACATTATCGTTTGAAGCCCACATTGTATCGTGATAAATCTGGTGAAAACACATCTGGTCATCCGAATCAGACATCTGGGCATGCTGTAATTTCTGTGGACCATTGTTATCTTTGCGGCTAGCGACGGGTCACCACATTGGACGCCCAGATTGGCCAGGTGAAAATGTCTCATGCTGTAATGGTGTTATCTTTGGTCGGCCGCTGTTCAGACAAGCGTTGGGTTACCACATTGGACGCCCAGCTTGGCCAGGTGAACAATAAACAATCAGAGAGTAAGGTGACAGCAATTTAACAGCACTTTTGCATTAGCCCGCCAATTATCTCCATACCTGTTTGTCAAACCACACCCACGTTTGGACTGACAGGGAACTAGAGCGATCCTGTGAATGAGTGACCAGAGGGGCTATTAACTCATTCATTCCAGAGTTATTTTGCACGCTGTGCCAGACTTTTTTTGTGGGCAGAATTTTATAGAGTGAAGTGTTCATCTTTCAGTCTAAATTTGTTTGTGAATTTTCCTTTGAACACGTACTTATTATATACCAAACTGTAGGGAAATGGATAGAGAATTCAAATATATAATGTCTGTGGTAGTATTAACACAAGTATGTTCGGTATAATTTAATCATTTTGCATGTAAAATTGAAAAACGCTAAAAAGTTGACTGTAGAATACGATCTTACCAAAGACAAATTACTGTCGTAGACAATAAAACTTTCTTTTTAGTCTTCAAACGTCAAGTTAATCCATATACAAAGTAAAAAAAAACATGCTTATGGCCAAAATTAGTACATTTAGTGTTATTCGCACCAGTTTTTCCGTGGTTCTTTGTAAGAAAAAAATAAATTATGCAATCGTGCATTACGTAATTTTCAAACAAATAAATAAGAATAACGTCATATAAATACTTTTTTACTCTTGTTTAATGTTTTAATAGTATCCCTAGCTTCATCTTCTACCAAGAACTAGTGATTAGATGTTACGGTAGGTCTAGTTTTGTTGCTTTTTGATCGGCCAGAATATGACTACGCCCACTCATCAACTAAATCTAGTGTGTCTAGCTTTTCTGCATATATTCCGTATTTTGACAACAAACTGTGACTACCAAACAATCATCATCAATGTCAGCAATGTTTCAAAGTAGTTTGACACAATTATTTGCTTAGGAGACTTAGAAAATGTAAATATAAAGCGTGACATATTTCTCTAGCAAAAACAACGAAAAACGTAAACACGCAAAAATTGTGATAATAACATCAAAACACGCACATGTGCTGATTAACTAAAGTCAAATTAGTTGTTTAAATAGTAGCGGAAGTCATTCTACGAGTTTTAATATATGAACTGCATTAAGCGGACGATTTTTAGGGTTTATTCGTGATAAACTAAAAACCACGCCCTGAGCGTTGCTTTGGCACGGCTTGTTGAATTTTGCAACGCTCAGAGCGTTGGTCTGGAGTCAAAGAGTTAAGGATTGGTTGGTATGGGCGGAGCTGGATGTCAGGGATCCAAGAAACCCACATTGGACTTCCAGAAATATAATACCGCGTAGCTTGCTAGAGGAAGGAGTCCAGTTTTTACATTGTGAGGAAGAGATTAAACCCAAAAACGCCTAGCCTAAATACACATGTTTATTCAGAGTGGATATAATTCAGTTCTGTGATGAATTGTGTTCTTAAAGGATTTTGCGAAGGAAAAAGAAGGTTAGTAGATCTTATACAGATTATTAATACATTTTCTTAATTTTTGTTTATTTTAACCTCACAGCTAAAATGTACGAAAGATAGAGTTTCAAATAATTCTTTGAATAACTGATTAATAACATCAGAAGATTTTCCTAGAAGATGATAGGATGATAGGAGGTAACACTGGCTAACAAAAAAAAAATTTTTTTTTCTTTCTCTAATATTTCTATGTTTTTCTGGTCAATTTTAATGCGCTGTTTTTAAATCTGCAAACTGTTTTTCTCTATCAGGTCGGGATCTCTAGAAATACGCAATTGAAGTTTTTTAACAACGCATACAGTATTACATCATTCGTACAAGAAGTATAACAGTTATGTAGGCTTGAATTTCTTTGCAGTCGACTTTCGTCGGTGAATGGCATGTGGTACATCGCGATGAAGCATCCAACAATAATCGGCAAGCATGGTCACACTCCACCGTCCTTGATAACGTGACTCCATTACGGCGATATCTTGATGGAATCGTTCTCCATGTTCATCGCTGACTTCGCCAAGGTTGTCAGGGAAAAAGTCAAGATGCGGAATCGAGCAAATGGATTTTGAGGGACATGTTACAGCCCATAATTCTGTATGCATCTATGCACTGCTTAACAATATGCACATAGTCGACAGATTTGTGATTTCCCAGAAAGTTATCAACGATCGATTTGAATGCCATCCATGCGCGAAGTTCACTACCATGTAACAAGTTCTCGAATTGTTTGTCTGCAATAACTTTCCTAATCTGAGGTCCTACAAAGATACCTTCCTTTATCTTTGCATCGCTAACTTGCGGAAACTTTTCTCGAAGATAAGTGAAAGCTTTGCTCGTTTTATCTAACGCTTTTACGAAATTCTTCATGAGCCCCCAACTTTAAATGTAACGGTGGTAAAATGATGCTGTCTTTGTTAACTAATGGCTCATGTATTACATTTTTATGCCCGAGCTGCATACGATCCCTGATAGGCCACACCTTTCTTGCATAATGTTCCTGTCTGTTGCGGCTGTCCCATTCACATAGGAAGCAACAAAATTTAGTATACCCAGTCTGCATGCCTGTGAGAATTGCAATGACCTTTAGGTCTCCACAAATCCGCCATTGGTAGTCATTGTACTTTATTTTTGCCAAAAGTATAGCCATATTGTCATAAGTTTCTTTCATATGAACAGAGTAGGCGACTGGAATTGATGAAAATAAATTTCCGTTATGCAATAACACAGGTTTTAGACTAGTCTTGGAAGAGTCGATGAAAAGTCGCCATTCGTTGACTATGTGCTCATGACCGAGGTGCACCATTAGACCGTTTACATCTTTGCAATAGCAAATGTCATCATCCATCTCAAAGTATTGAACAAGTTCTCTGTGTCTATGACGAAATTTAGATATCGGAGTATTGGGCGCTAAAAGATTCCATTCTTTGAGTCGCGAACCGAGTAATACTTCTTGTCCTTTGGTAAGAGCGAGATCACGTATTAGATCTGAAAGTTCTGAATGATTAATTAAGTGAACACCATCATTCACTGGTATATAATCCGAGTCAGAATTAGTTTCTAAAGCAGGTAAACTATCACTTTCTGATGGTTCATTCACGTCCAACGGATATTGTTCTGGTGGAACTGGGAGCGGACAAGTGATTGGATCATGAGGCACTGGTTTCGAAACCGATTCAATATTTGGATAAACCACAGACTTTCTAGTTTTAAAAGTGAAACCATGGATATTTGTCAAGCAGAAGTAACAATCAGTAGCGTGATTTGTCGGTTCAAGCCATATTACTGGCACTCCAAAAGGCATCGACTTATGCTTTGGCGATTTTCGTAACCAACCTGTCAATGTATTTGCACAAGTCGAACAAACTGCATTTGGCTTCCAAGATTTATTTGCATCATCAACTTTCGAATCGAAATAAAGTTCATATGCTTTCTTTAGTAATGGTGTAAAGTTTTTCTGGTGAACACGATCGGTAAAATATCCGCACACGTAACAGAACAGATCAGCCGAATTTCTACAACTTTTAGAAGCCATATTTCGCTCAGAATTATTTCAAAATACAGTAACTATTTGAAAAATAGCGTAACATATATCGTGCATCTTTTAGCAGTATAAAAAGTAGAATTATTTTGCATTTTATTAATTTTTAATAAGTTATATAGTAAAAATGGAACGGAGCAAATAACGGTTTCCCAAAAATATATTTATTCACAAATATCATAAGAACCCGATGTGATAGAGATAAACGGATTTCAAATTTGAAATCAGCGCAAGAAACTGACCTAAGAACACTTATTCTTATATAAGAAAGAAAAATGTTGTTTGTCAGTGTAATTAATAGTTCATACTTCACCTTCATCATCATCACAGTCTCCCATGCGCACACACTCTCATGCACAAGATATTTAACATCAATAGAATTGAACTCAGAGAGAGATCAATAATGAGCAGTAGTATAAATGAAAGTCAACCAGTGATGTTAAATGTGAAAAACTTACGAAGACTTTTGTGTGTCTTCAGTTCATCAGAAGTCTGAGTCTACACGCAACGTGACTGATGTCTAACCAGAAATAAGTTATCAAAAACGGACATTTGGCTAGCAGAATTCGCCATAGGACATCTTTCATTCCTCAATTAAAAAGGAATATTGTCTCACCCACAAGTCAGAAGGTGGATGCAGCATTTTTCGTCACCATATACTGCTGGCTCACAAGTTCAATACAGAGTCATCATAAATTCAAATCACTTGAAAGATCATTATTATCTGAAGTCAAGCACAAGAACTCAAAAGTGGAATCTCATATTTATACCAAGTGCAACACACTCTAAAGCGCATTCTATGAAGCAGACTCTAAAGTATATTTTATGAATCACGACTACATACGCAAGGTTATGAGTCTACATATCACTAACATTTCATGAAGATATCCAGTCTGGCCAGTACCCTCGGGAGATTAGACAACAGACCTTTTGTTCATATGACAGCTATTAACTGTTGATCAACACTATAGAGATATACTCAAACAGTGAAGGAATATATATATATCTCTCGTCAACGTTCTCAGTCCGACAACAGTTTTCATCAGAAGTCCTCGGCTTAGAGATACCCCACTCGACATAACGTATAACAACTTGGGACAGTGTATGCATACATGTGAATTGTCATAACAATGCGAAGCATTTAGAGACACATGGACTGTGTAGAGTACTCACCATTTTGGTAACACGTATCATATCACATCATCATCATTTTGCTTTGCACCAGTTCATTCTTAATTAAAAAAAGTAAAGGTAAAGGAACCCGTTACACGCCCATTGAGGCATATTGGGAATATGGTGTTAGGCCCATATTATCTTGACCGTCGGCACACGAGGGGTGATGTGGTCGGCATCACGCCGGCCGCCTTAGCCTTCCCAGAGTAGCTCTGGTACCCATTTGGGGCTGGGTCAACCCCGGAGCCGTTTGTGGCCTAAAAATTTTCCGCCTCATCTGGGGATCGAACCATTCTTAATTAACTACTACTTAATTAACTGCAATTTTATTATCTCATCTGTGTGTTTTGCGTGAATCGTCTTTCACCATCATCACGTTCTAACCATTACTAACCCTATATGTGTGGATATTTCATTAATAAACCCAACGATCATTTGATCATTATCTAGTTTGTTAATGTATCACTCGTGCTGTCGGTGTTACATATTCACCTATAGGAACATTTCTCTACTCATATGAGGTTGGGGGCTTTTTCTTTTACGGGATCTAAGGGCAGAAGCTAAGGTCGTGGGGAAATAAAACTTTTTCCATAATTAATTAGAAAACACTGTCCAGTGGAAAGCATCCGCATTCCCGTCTTCTTGTCCCTATCTCGAATAGGTCTTTTTTTCTTTCTTAACGAACCAATTTCTAGAGACTTATACCTAATATCTCATAGACTATTCCTGGCAAAAACTACTGTCGTAGTTGCCCCAGTACCCACCACACGACAGTGATGATGAGGATGATGTTGATGATCATGGTGATGATGTTGATGATCATGGTGATGTTGATGATCATGGTGATGTTGATGATCATGGTGATGTTAATGATGATGGTGATCATGTTGATGATGATGGTGATGTTGATGATCCTGGTTATGTTGATGATCCTGGTGATGTTGATGATCATGAAAATGGTGATGTTCATGATGATGTTGATGATCATGATAATGTTGATGATCATAATAATAATGGTGATGTTCATGATCATGATCGTGATGATGGTGATGTTGATGATCATGTTGATGATAATATTAATGATGATCATTAGATTGGTGATTTTGATGATGATGATGGTGTTGATGATCATGATGATAGTGATGTTGATGATCATGGTGATGTTGACGATCATGATAATGGTGATGTTGATGATCATGATAATGGTGATGTTGATGATCATGAAGATGGTGATGTTGATGATCATGATGATGTTGATAATCATGATGATGGTGATGTTGATAATCATGATGGTGTTGATGTTCATGATAATGGTGATGTTGTTGATCATGATGATGGTGATATTGAGGATCATGATAATGTTAATGATGAACATGATGATGATATTAATGTTGATGATGATGATGATATTAATCATGATAATGATATTAATAATAGTGATGATTATGATCATGGTGATGATGATATAAATGATGATCATGATGATGATAATAATGAGGATGATGATGATAATAATGATGATGATATTTATGATGATGATGATCAACATGATGGTGATCATCATCATGATATTAGAAATAACCTTTTATGTTGTAACTTAATCTGGTGTGTTATTTTTTGTGGGTTGTTGAAACACATGATAATTTTGGACTGTCGTGGTACTTGATGGATAAGTCCCTTATCATATTTTTCTGAATGTGTAGCTGTAATCCTTGTATGGACCATTTGATTTTGCAGCACATTTTGCTGTGATATTATGCTCATACATTCCAGGTCATGATTGTTGGTGTGTTCTCTATGTACACACATGAAATTGACAACAGGTGCTCACATCATATGAGACATGTCACACATACATTAGCAGAGTTTAGTTTTGTACGTGTATGTTCAGGTCATGTTGGATAGGCCGGCTGTAAATAAAAGGTTGTAGTTTATGTCGACTTATCTGAGGATATAAAATGAAGCATTTTAAAAACAAAGCACATATGTAGGGTTTTGAAGCGTTATCTGTGAAGTTTGTATCATTTCTATTTATCAATGTTTTAATAAGTTCATTTGTGGACGTATAAACATAATCTTGTAGAAACAAAAAATACGTAGATAAATTGCTTTCAGGTATTAGCAGTAAAGTTGAGTATCTCTTTCATAATAAAATTGTACGTAGTTTGCTTGTGCTCAACAATTTTGTACTTTGTTTGCATCAAGAGTGATTGCTTAGAACTTCTTATATCTATTGATTTGTTACAGATGGAATATACTTTATTATGAGAGTCAAGATAGTAAAATCAATAGTGAAGATAGTAAAATCCAGTCTTACCGAGACACATGTGACGTGCCAATGTTGCAGAGTGTGTTTAAAGGAAATGTGCATGAAATGTTTCATATGAATACATAAATATGTTGTTTAGTCATCCAGCATCAGTTAATTATAAAAAAAAATATGTTAACATTGATCAATCCTAGACGCACTGAATATAATATTGGTTTATTTTAATATTCATAACCAAATCCTTAATTAATGCATGATTTAGGAGATGTAATTAGGGCAGTTAAATAAATAATTAGGGCAGTTAAATAAATAATTAGGGCAGTTAAATAAATAATTAGGGCAGTTAAATAAATAATTAGGGCAGTTAAATAAATAATTAGGGCAGTTAAATAAATAAACAGGTAAAGGTGGTCCCATAGCAGATACTGCAGTAAGGGAATGAACAGTTAGAAACTTCACTATATTAGATCTTAGCTTTATGAGATGGGAGTGACCAGTGCTTTTCCTCATTGCCTTTGCCTTACCTAACTCAAGAGCAGAGTTAAGTACTCATCTACTGCTAGGTAGACTGAAGCGTGATACTTCCTGGTTTCGAACGCTTCCTGGTTTCCTGGTAACTTTGTCTTAACAAACATAGGCTCTAACTACTCTACCACTAGACACTCAATGAAATAAATATATACGGTTAATCATCATCATTATCATCAGCTATCTCCTCAACAAAAGTTGACTGCAGTGAATCTAATATCTTCTGCCTCTTGTCTTGATGGTGCACTCTTTCCTGTTACTGTGTTAAGTACGTGATGTTTAAGGGGATTCTTGTAGTGTAATAGGAACTGATACAGAATAATTCAAGAAAGCTAACTTAACAGCATTGTTACTGTGTTAAGTACGTGATGTTTAAGGGGATTCTTGTAGTGTAATAGGAACTGATACAGAATAATTCAAGAAAGCTAACTTAACAGCATAGTTACTGTGTTAAGTACGTGATGTTTAAGGGGATTCTTGTAGTGTAATAGGAACTGATACAGAATAATTCAAGAAAGCTAACTTAACAGCATAGTTACTGTGTTAAGTACATGATGTTTAAGGGGATTCTTGTAGTGTAATAGGGACTGATACAGAATAATTCAAGAAAGCTAACTTAACAGCATAGTTACTATGTTAAGTACATGATGTTTAAGGGGATTCTTGTAGTGTAATAGTAACTGATACAGAATAATTCAAGAAAGCTAACTTAACAGCATAGTTACTGTGTTAAGTACGTGATGTTTAAGGGGATTCTTGTAGTGTAATAGTGACTGATACAGAATAATTCAAGAAAGCTAACTTAACAGCATAGTTACTGTGTTAAGTACGTGATGTTTAAGGGGATTCTTGTAGTGTAATAGGGACTGATACAGAATAATTCAAGAAAGCTAACTTAACAGCACAGTTACTGTGTTAAGTACGTGATGTTTAAGGGGATTCTTGTAGTGTAATAGGGACTGATACAGAATAATTCAAGAAAGCTAACTTAACAGCATAGTTACTGTGTTAAGTACGTGATGTTTAAGGCGATTCTTGTATAGTATAATAGTAACTGATACAAAATAATTCAAGAAAGCTAAGTTAACGGCAAAGTTACTATGTTTAGTACATGATGTTTAAGGTGATTCTTGTATAGTATAATAGTAACATACAAAATAATTCAAGAAAGCTAAGTTAACGGCAAAGTTACAGGGATGTTTAAGGGGGTGATGTTTAAGGGGGTTCTTGTAGTGTAATATTAACTGATACAAAATAATTCAAGAAAGCTAAGTTACCATGTTAAGTACATAATGTTTAAGGGGGTTCTTGTAGTATAATAGTAACTGATACAGAATAATTCAAGAAAGCTAACTTAACAGTATAGTTACTGTGTTAAGTACGTGATGTTTAAGGCGATTCTTGTTGTGTAATAGTAACTGATACAGAATAATTCAAGAAAGCTAACTTATCAGCATAGTTACTGTGTTAAGTACATGATGTTTAAGGGGATTCTTGTAGTGTAATAGTAACTGATACAGAATAATTCAAGAAAGCTAACTTAACAGCATAGTTACTGTGTTAAGTACGTGATGTTTAAGGCGATTCTTGTATAGTATAATAGTAACTGATACAAAATAATTCAAGAAAGCTAAGTTAACGGCAAAGTTACTATGTTTAGTACATGATGTTTAAGGTGATTCTTGTATAGTATAATAGTAACATACAAAATAATTCAAGAAAGCTAAGTTAACTGTAAAGTTACCATGTTAAGCAATGATGTTTAAGGTGGTTCTTGTAGTATAATAGTAACTGATACAAAATAATTCAAGAAAACTGAAGAAGCCGTCACTAAGAAAACTGAAAATGTGTACAGTAAGTCTTAACGGCAAAGTTACTGTGTTAAGTACATGATGTTTAAGGCGATTCTTGTATAGTATAAAAAATAACTTATACAAAATAATTCAAGAAAGCTAAGTTAACGGCAAAGTTACTATGTTAAGTACATGATGTTTAAGGTGATTCTTGTATAGTATAATAGTAACTGATACAAAATAATTCAAGAAAGCTAAGTTAACGGCAAAGTTACTATGTTTAGTACATGATGTTTAAGGTGATTCTTGTATAGTATAATAGTAACATACAAAATAATTCAAGAAAGCTAAGTTAATGGCAAAGTTACAGTGATGTTTAAGGGGGTGATGTTTAAGGGGGTTCTTGTAGTGTAATATTAACTGATACAAAATAATTCAAGAAAGCTAAGTTAATGGCAAAGTTACCATGTTAAGTACATAATGTTTAAGGGGGTTCTTGTAGTATAATAGTAACTGATACAAAATAATTCAAGAAAGCTAAAGAAGCATTATATGCCTAGCATTACTGTGTTACTGAAATGGATATCTTGCCTCAAGTGGATTATTCTTCCATTAAAGTGACTCTCTCATGCGTCAGGTACTTTCCTGTGTTTTTGTACATATTATTACATACTGTATACTACACTTCCAGTTTTTCTTCCTTTTTTTTTTTTTTTAAATTGATTTTGTTTAAAGTTTGCTAATGGTGATTTGTTGAAGTCTTTAACTTCTAGCTGTTATATTTAGGGAAGCCCCATGTAGTTACCAGGGGGGGGGGGGGGGGGTGGTCTGCAGAGATCAACAAAAAATAGGACTACCCTCCCTCAGTCATGTTGTAAGAGGCGAATAATATGAAGTTGCACATTGGAGCTGGCATTGTCAACGTGTAAAATAAATTACTGCAGAAACTTCTCCACCAATACACGAATGCTTTGGTGCAGGTATCCTGCAAGGGTGCCAGCTGTATTGGAGACTCTATGCTTCATAAGGAGTAAAAAGGAACTGATGATGATGATATTTAGGGAAATTGTAAGAGAGTTTAACTATGGGAATGAATGAAGTACTATAGAGTCAGAATAACTATGGGAATGAATGAGGTACTATAGAGTCAGAATAACTATGGGAATGAATGAGGCACTATAGAGTCAGAATAACTATGGTAATGAATGAGGCACTATAGAGTCAGAATAACTGTGGGAATGAATGAGGTACTATAGAGTCAGAATAACTATGGGAATGAATGAGGTACTATAGAGTCAGAATAACTATGGGAATGAATGAGGCACTATAGAGTCAGAATAACTATGGGAATGAATGAGGCACTATAGAGTCAGAATAACTATGGGAATGAATGAGGTACTATAGAGTCAGAATAACTATGGGAATGAATGAGGTACTATAGAGTCAGAATAACTATGGGAATGAATGAGGTACTATAGAGTCAGAATAACTATGGGAATGAATGAGGTACTATAGAGTCAGAATAACTATGGGAATGAATGAGGTACTATAGAGTCAGAATAACTATGGTAATGAATGAGGCACTATAGAGTCAGAATAACTATGGTAATGAATGAGGCACTATAGAGTCAGAATAACTATGGGAATGAATGAGGTACTATAGAGTCAGAATAACTGGGAATGAATGAGGTACTATAGAGTCAGAATAACTATGGGAATGAATGAGGTACTATAGAGTCAGAATAACTATGGGAATGAATGAGGCACTATAGAGTCAGAATAACTATGGGAATGAATGAGGTACTATAGAGTCAGAATAACTATGGGAATGAATGAGGTACTATAGAGTCAGAATAACTGGGAATGAATGAGGTACTATAGAGTCAGAATAACTATGGGAATGAATGAGGTACTATAGAGTCAGAATAACTATGGGAATGAATGAGGCACTATAGAGTCAGAATAACTATGGGAATGAATGAGGTACTATAGAGTCAGAATAACTATGGGAATGAAAGGTACTATAGAGTCAGAATAACTATGGGAATGAATGAGGTACTATAGAGTCAGAATAACTATGGGAATGAATGAGGCACTATTGAGTCAGAATAACTATGGAAATGAATGAGGCACTATAGTCAGAATAACTATGGGAAAGAATGAGGTACTATAGAGTTCACTCATAAGGCCATTTAACCAAATAATAAAAACTTAAAAAACATGAAGTGCAGAGCTCTTCATGAAGGACAACTTATAGAACCCTCTAAGATAAGAACTGGAGTGTTGCAGGGATACAGGTGTTTCTCTTCATAATGGTTATAGATTGGATTATGAAAACATTATCAGCTGCCAGAAATGGAATTCAGTAGACTAAGTAGAATAACACACTCAGGGGGAGAAAAACACTAAAGAGGAGTAGGAATGTTAATAAAATTGAACTAGAAAAATATGTATGTGGATGTTGGATGCACAATGACAGAATGATGTTACTGAAAATGAGAGTAAAACCATTTGACATCAAAATTTTACAAACTTATGCAGCAACCAAAGAAAGAAATAGAGGAATACTATGAAGAGTTACAAAACACACTTAAACCAGTAAAATCTACAGATGTGTTGATAGTAATTGGTGATATGAATGCTTAAATAGGAAAGGGAAAATACAAGAACATAGTACGACAGTATGGATTGGGGAAAAGAAATGATAGAGAAAACAGACATATACAATTCTGTGAAGAAGACTAGCTGGTTATATGTAACAACTTTTTTGAACACTACGTAAGGAAATCATATGCATTTGAACAGCCGAGGAGATAAAACAAGAAATCAAATTGACTTTATCATGATCAAACACAGAGCTCTGTGCTTCTCTATGGCGCGGAATGCTGGAGAGTAACAGAGAAGGAAATGTCAAAATTGTCCTCTTTTCACACAACCTGCCTAAGAAAAATTCTCCGAATCTTTTGGCCGAATACCATCACCAATCAAATCTTCTTACTCGAAGCAAGCAAGAGGACATGCACACCATCATAGCTGGCAGACGCTGTAGTTGGGTTGGCCATGTCCTCAGAAGAGACCCCGATGCCATCACAAGAACAGCAATGCTATGGACCCCTGAAGGAAAATGAAAGAGAGGCCGACCAAAAACAACTTGACGGAGGACTGTGGAGGCTGAGTTGCAAAGAATAAGCCAGAGTTGGGGCACTGTACGAAGGATGGCCACCGACCAAACAAAGTGGAATCAATTTGTTGTTGCCCTACAAGACGCCACCAGGCGTGATGTCCACTGACTGCTTTGACGGTCGGCGATTAAGGATCAAAGAAGAAGAAGAAGATGATCAAACACAGATTTAAAAACCATGTCACAAGTGCAAAGTTGTATCCTGTCGCTGGTATAAATTCAGATCACAATCTGATTGTCATTCAAATAAATATCATAATTTTGTCTTCCTCTGTCTCATTTTCCTTCAATCTTTCCTATTGTCACAATATATTCCAGCTTTCTTCTTCTCATAACATGCCCAAAGAAAGCGGACTGCTTCTTTCTAATATGAGGAATAATCTTCCTTTGTGGATTGACCTCATTCAGGACATCCTCATTCTCTTTTTAGCTGTCCATAATATTTTTACATTCTTCTGTAAAACCACAACTCCGCCAATGCCGGTCCCAAGCCCGGATGAAAAAGGAGGAGGGCGGCCTGCATGGAGGCCGTAAGGAGGCAGCCCCTCCACCATGCAAAGGCACAACAGGCCAATCACCTGTTTGCTTTAAATCACGATTACTAGCAACACAAGAGAGAAAACTGGACTGATTCTAAAGGCGACAAACTGGAATGGACTACGGACTACGACTTATGGAACTTGGAACACAAGAAGTATAAATGGGAAGGAAGAGGAGCTGGTGGAAGAGATGAGGAAAGCAAAACTAGAAATCCTGGCTATAACGGAAACAAAGAAAAAAGGACAAGGAGTCATGGATCTCGATGACAATATGCTGCTCTACAGTGGTGTACCCATGTCTGAAAGAGCTAAAGGGGGCGTGGGTTGCATTGTGGCCAAAAATTAAAAAGATAGTATCAAGGGATGGAACTTTGTCTCGGAGCGCATTATGGTTGTTAAACTAAAAGAAGGAGAAACCATAGTCAACCTGGTCATAGTGTATGGGCCAAATGAGGATGAGAGAGCAGAGGTCAAGGAGGAATTCTTCGAGCTGCTTCAAAGGACAGTGGATGACTGCCTAGATGAAGTTATCATGCTCGGAGATTTTAATGCCAGAGTTGGAAATGACCATGCTAGATGGGGTGGAGTTATCGGAAGATATGGAGAAGATACTCTCAATGACAATGGAAAGCGACTCCTTAGATTCTGCAGTGAGCAGAATCTGATCATTACAAACACAAAGTTCCCCCATAAGCGCATACATGCATACACTAGATGTGAACCAACAAAGAATGAGAAGTCAGTGATCGACTATGCCATTGTTCGGAGAAGCTCATTCAAATATGTCCGAGATGCTAGAGTCTGGAGGGGGCCAGAAATTGGAAGTGATCACTACCTGCTAACAATCAAAAGAACAACTGAAAGAGTTGCTCAGCCTAGGAACTGCCCAACACCACGCAAGAAAACAAGTAAACGAGCAGGAGAAATGAGCATTAGGACCTACAAGCTGAGAGAGCCAGAAATTAAGACCAGATATCGGGGGCTTATTGCTGCAGCGGTGAGCGACTCAGAAGAACGACCTGATGACTTGGAAACCCTCTGGATTAAATTCAAGGATATCATAAAGACAGCTGCTGCAGAAGCATGCGGTGAAGTCCGACTTGGGAACAAGAGAAAGAGGACACCTTGGTGGACAGAGGAAGTCAAAGAGAAAATAAGAGAGAAGAAAATGGCATGGAAACAATACTTAGGAGCTAAAAACACAACAGGACAAATGGAAAAAGATAGAGAATATGTGACACTCAGAACAGAAGCAAAGAACAAAGTGCTAGCAGCAAAACAGAAGTCCTGGGAAGAATTGGGAGAAAAGCTAGAAAAAGATGCACAAGAAAACCAGAAATTGTTATATAAGACCCTAAAGAACATGAGGAAGGAAAAACAATGCCCTCTCAAATTTATAAAGGACAAGCAAGGCAAATTGCTTACTGCCCCGAAGGAAGTAATGGAAAGATGGAAAGAATATTTCTCAGAACTCCTGGATGGTGAGCATGGAGAAGCATCAGAAATGATAAACACTAGCACAGAAGAGAAAACCAATGATGGTGAAGATGACATAAAGATGGAAGAACTGAAGGCAGCACTGGAGAAAATCAAGATGGGCAAAGCAGCAGGGCATGATGGTATAACACCAGAAATGGTTAAGTACATGGGAGCATCAGGCGACCTATTACTCTTAAGGGTTTTACAGGCAGCGTGGTACAACAAGACCATACCAAAGGATTGGGAGATTGCCATCATAACACCAATTTTCAAAAAGGGTGACAATCGACAGTGTGGAAACCATAGAGGCATATCCCTTCTCAGTGTCCCTGGTAAAATCTACTCTAGAATCCTAGAGCAGAGACTCCGACGCCTAGCTGAGCCACAATTGGATGAGGTCCAGTGCGGATTCCGAGCAAACCGAAGTACTCAAGACCTAATCTTCACACTCAGACAGCTGAGTGTAAAGGCCCTTGAGTATAAGAGTGAGATGCATCTTTGTTTCATAGATCTGGAAAAGGCGTTTGACAGGGTCCCCTGGAGCAAACTTTGGGACTGTTTGGCAAGGAAGAATATTCCAGCACCTCTGATTCATGCTATACAGAGCTTCTACAGCAAACCATAAGTCGGAAGAGTTCAGGACCACCACTGGTGTAAGACAAGGTGATATCCTATCACCTTACCTCTTCATACTCCTTATGGATGATGTCATCAAGGCATGTAAGGAGAGAACAAGAAAGTATTCAGTGGGGTACTGGAAGATGAGACAGGTCTATATTTCGGAGCTGGCATTTGCTGATGATGTCGCCCTGATTGCTAAATCAGAGGCACATCTCCAATCCAACCTGCAAGTCTGGAAGGAAGAGCTGGAGAAGAGAGGGATGGTCATAAGCAGCTCTAAAACAAAATCCATGGTGATATCACGAGAAGAAAGAAAACATCAGATTAAGCTGGGAGAACAGGTCCTGGAGCAGGTCGACCACTTTAAATACCTCAGAGCTATTATAGACCAAAAGGGAGGCATCAAAGAAGAGTTGGCCACTCGAAAAGCAGCAGCTGGGAGACTTTTTCAGGCCATAAATCGAGGATTCCTCAGCAAGAGAGAGGTTGGTAAGAAAACGAAGATGGCTGTATACCGCTCCACCTATGTCCCAGTCTTGACATACGAATGCGAGTCATGGGCAATGACTACAACCCATAAAAGCCAGATCCAAACCTCAGAAATGAGGTATCTGAGGAAGGTGGTTGAAGTAACAAGAAGAGACATGGTACGCAACCAGACGATACGCCAAGGCCTTAAATCCTACCCCCTGCAGACCCAAGTAGAACAGTCCCAATTAAGATGGTTTGGCCATGTCTGCAGAATGGGAGAAGATCGGATACCACGACAAGCATGGAAAACAAAGAGCCAAGGATCCAGACCCCGAGGACGACCCAGAGTCCGCTGGGAGGACAACATTAGACAATCTTTGAAGGATCGAGGACTAGAATGGAACCAGGCCAGGAGGAAGACAGCCGATAGGATAGTCTGGCGCTCTCTCTTCCAAACCTCTACACCTCACGGTAGAAGGGGAACCACTAAGTAAGTAAGAAAGTAAAACCACATCTCTGTGGCCTCTAGTGCTTGACCTACTTGTTTACTAATTGTCCATGACTCACTATTGTATGCTAGGATTGGGTCTGTATAACATTTAAGAACTCTCTTTCTTACTCCCATTGACAAGGAATTGTTGCATAAAATACTTTTTCATTACATAGAATGCTGTTTTTGCCTGAGCTATTCTGCTCTTCACTTCTGATATGCATCTTCCATCCAAAGTTATAAACGTGCGTAGGTATTTCCATTGACTCTGATAATGCATTCTGGGGAAGTAATTTTCTTTGAGACGACCATAACTTCCGTCTTTTTGCTATAAATGCTAATGCCTTTATTTTCATTTTCTGTAAATTCGCTTCTGTCCACATATAAAGCTCTTTAAGATAGTATAGAATATTAATATTCATTGATCCATCCACTGAACTTTTTTGTTTTCATGTATCAGATATATTGGCCTTTTCTTTCTTTCTTTATTTCTTTCATTTTTTTCTTTTATGCAGTTTTAACCATACTTTATTGTCTGTTTTTCAGTTGCTGGAATAAACTATTTTCAATTTGTTGTCGCGAGAAAGAGCTGAAGCCACGTACAGTGCATATTGGTTTAGGGACATCTCAGACCGAAAAACATCCTCGCAATGTTGTACGCAACCAGAAGTACAGCATTATCACATTCATACCAAAAGTAAGGTTTCTGTTGTTTAGTCTGTAAGTAATCTTGTGTAGTTCCCATGGGTTTCAGTGGAGGCACAGAAATATCTAGACCACTGCCTTCTAAGATATGCCATGTGGTAGCTAAGGTGCTTAGGCCTGGCACACTCATGGAAAACAAATTATTACGGTACTCGGCACTACAGGAGCAAATCTAATGCTTTGATGCATGCTTCCTACTTGAAACATTTGTTCAGCCTCTAAGCCAGAGGTTTTCAAACTGTGCGTCGCGGCTCCCAGGGGCATCGCGGCCCTCGGCTAAGGGCGTCGCGGTGGCTTGGGAAAAGTGTTGGGCTCAATATTATGGGCCAAGGTCCATCAATAAATATAGTATAGAAAGGAGCCACGGTGATTTATGCACAGGTCAAGGGAGCCACGGACCAAAAAAGTTTGAAAACCTCTGCTCTAAGCTATTTATTTTGTTCATAGTCAAAACTCAACCATTCCTAGTTTAGACACTTTCTCTCTTTCCCCATCATGTCTGTCTCTGGCTACTTCTGTCTCATTTAGACATTTTTAGGGAAAATTAAATGAGATGGCTGCCGACCGAGCAAAGTGGAATCAATTTGTTGTTGCCCTACAAGACACCACCAGGTGTAATGGCCACTGACTGCTTTGACGGTCGGAGGCTAAGGATCAAAGAAGAAGAAGAAGCACTCCTTGGCATATTTTTCTGCAAATAGCTACTTCCTCTTCTTTAAGTACATGCCTCTTGGCATAGGTGATCATGTCTCTCCACAACTTCCTGTGTCCGGCACAGTTTATCAATTCTGTTGTTGACTTCTTACTATACCTTGATGTCAGTATCTTCTCTCTTTGTCATCCTCTGTCTCATTTTCCTTTAATCTTTCCTGTAGTCACAATAAATTCCAGCTTTCTTCTTCACATTGGGAGCTGTGGTTGTGCAGTGGTTAGTGCACTGGCTTCCTAGCTCGGTGGTCCATTGTTCGATCCCCAGTTGAGGTGGGTTTTTTTTAATACCGCAAACGGCTCCAGGGTCGGCCCAGCCTCATAAATTGGGTACCAGAGGAACTCTGGGAAGGTTAAAGGCGGCAGGTGTGATGCTGACGACATCACCCCCAGTGTGCCGATGGTCAAGAAAATATGGGCCTAACACCGTATTCCCAATATGCCTCAATAGGCGTGTAAAGGGATCCTTTTTTTTTACCTTTTTTCTTCTTCACATTACATGCCCAGATAAAGTGGACTGTTCCATTCTGATGTGAGTAATAAGCTGTCTTCTTCCAGGTCATCTTCATCAGCTGTCCATGGTTTTTTTTTATATTCTATAAAACCACATCTCCATGGCCACCAGGTTTTTTTCTTTTTGTTTATTAATTGTCCATGCCTTCTGTAATGTAGGATTTTCTGTAAATAACCCTGAAGAACACTCATTCTTACTTCCATTGACAAAGAGTCAATCAATACATTTAGCTCCCCAAGGAGCAGAGGCCTTCAACAAACACATGCCAAGTCTTCCTGTCCTGTGCCATCCGCTCAAGTTCTTTCCATGTTTTCCTCATCATTTTCACCTCTGTTTCCAGTTCTCTTCTCCATGTGTTTTTGATCTTCCTCTGCCTCTCCCTGTGGATTCCAGAACAAAGACTGCCTTGTAATGCTATCAACAGGTTTCCTCAATGTGTGTCCTATCCATCGCCAGCTTGAGTTTAGTGTTGAGTCATTGGGCCAGTATATCTTAACTGGTCATACAGAGGACAATCCTGTAGAACATGCTCAGCAGTTTGTTCGTTTGATCCACATGTGCACAGTGGTGAAACAGACAATCATAGCTTGTGCATGTGTTTATTCAGTTTGTTATGCCCTGTCCTGAGGCGAAAAATGGTGATCTGTCCCTGCCGGTCAAGAGTGTGGTAGTCGTCGTTGGGTTGATTCTGTTCTCTTCTGATAGTCTGGATAGCTCTCCTTCTTTTTAAAGTATGTGATTTCATTATCTTCTTGTTCACATTCTCCTCCCTTTTTAGCAAGTTTATCTGCCTTTTCATTTCCAGGTACACCACAATGGGATGGTACCCACTGAAGTATGGTTCGCTTTTTGGCAGCTACCTTGCTTAGTTCATTTCTCAGATGCGGGAGTTTACCACTCTTGAGAGCTTGCAGTACAGACAGTGCATCTGTGAGGATGACTACCTGGTGGCAGTCAGAGTTGGTGTTATAAATCATATTTGCAGCTTGCTCTAGAGTTTGAACATCAGCTGTATAGTTTGAACAGAGTTTACTAGTGGAAATATGCCTAGTCTCATAGTGGTTGTCAGGATATGAGATAAAGATACCGGCGCCTCCATTCTTTACAGCATTTGTGGCTGATCCATCTGTGTAGGCACGTATCCATGATTGTTCAGGATAGCTTTCTTGGATCATACTCAATGTAGCAGTTCGTTTTTGCAGATCATTATACTCATATCCAATTGTAAGACCACTGATTGATGTATTAATCTGGAGGGTACTGCTGGTCTGTTCTCATGGTACAGGGTATAGGGTGGGCTTCAGCGGTGTTGTCTTCATGGATAGGTCTTCTTGATGCTGTCTTTTAAGTCTTTTTCCCCGATGGACAAAGCTGCTACGTTTTAGACGTCCCAATGCCAGATCATCTAGTCTTGCCTTCATTGGGTGCGTTGGCATACTGTTGTACTTTTCCATCTGGATCATGCTTTTGATGTCTCTTCTATAGGACAATGTCTCTAGTCTAGCAGCTTTCTGCATCTCTGATATTGGCGTAGTTTTCATGGCTCCTGTAATGAGCCTGAGGGCTTGATTTTGCACCTTGTCCAATGACTGCAGATGTGTGTTAGCAGCTGATGACCATGCTGTTGAGCTGAACTCTAAGTGTGGTCTTATTACTCCATTATAAATCTTCTTTAGAGTTCGTTCATTTGCTCCCCAGTTGGTACCTGCTAGTTTTCTGAGTATGCCTAGTCGTCTTCTAGCCTTTCCCTCTGCATTTTCAATTTGCTTATTCCATGTCAGCTTTTGGTCACATGTCACCCCAAGGTAGGTGGGGTAGCTTTCTTCCTTGATCATGGTTGTCCTTAGGTGTATGTTAGCTGCTTTGACCTTGGGGGAGAGGAAGAACAGCGTTGTTGAGGTTTTGTCTGTGTTTATTGTGGTAAGCCATTTCTCTGCCCATGACATTAGCCTGTCTGCTACATTCTATAATTTGCTGTGGTGACGTATTCATCAGTGCACCAGAGTACTAGGTCGTCTGCATATAAGGCAGCTTTCACTCCAGCGGGGAGATCTTTTACCAGGTCATTGATTTTTTTTTTTTTTTTTTTTTTTTTTTTTCCGTACGCCCGCTAATACTCGAGGCGAAATCTCAGGTTATTATTTTTTTTTATGTCTAACCTGACATTGATTTTACGTGAGTATCCCTTTTTCTTGTACAGAGACAGGTGTCCCTCGCCATTCAGGCAAATACTCTCCGATTTCGGAGGTACCCATTACAGCTGGGTCGGCTCAGGAGCTGCCAATCCCTGGTCGACGACACTCCTTCAAATGTTCTCGCCAGGTCTCGAGTTAATCCAGTCCAAATCCCGGTCGACGAAAAATCCTCAAATGCCGTCGTCCGGGTTTGATCCTGAATCACCCGGTCGCCAGAGCGGTGTTGTAACCACTACGCTAGCGCGGCTCCCAAGGTCATTGATGTAAACAAGGAAGAGTGTTGGAGAAATTACTCCTCCTTGAGGTACCCCCTGATAGAGCAACACTTTTCTGCTCTGCAGACAATCAAGGGTGACTAGTTCTCCTGTTGTGCAAGTATGACTGGATCCATCTTATCATGTTGCCTTGGATTCCACTTCTCCCAAGTTTTGCAATAAGGCCATCTTTCCACACCTTGTCAAAGGCATGCTCGAAGTCGACCCAGATCGTTCAGACCTTTTTCTCCTCCTGGAAGGCATCTACTACTTGAGACAAGTAGATAACTTGGTCTTCTATACTGTAGCATTCTCTAAATCCAGCTTGCTCCGGCACCAGGATCTGTTCAGACTCTAAATACCATTTCAATCTGTGGTTGACTATTCGCTCCATAGTCTTCCCAACACAGCGTGTGAGACTGATTGGTTGGTAACTTGCAGCCTTGGTCTTACGTTTTCCTTTCTTTAGCATGAGTATTGTGGTGGCTTCTCTCCATACTTGGGGTACTGTTTCTTTCACCCAGCTGTGGTTGAATATCTCAAGCAGTTTTGTCTTTGCTGCTGAGCTCAGATTTACTAGCATTTCGTTGCTGATTTTGTCTGGGCCGGGTGACTTTTGAAACTTAAGCTTGGAAATAGCCTTCTGTAGTTCTCCTAGTGTGATGGGTTCCCTCATTGGGGCAGGAGTATCTGTCTGTCCCATGGTTGCCCGTATTTCTTTTCTTATCTCTCTCTGATGGTCTATGTTAATGGGTAAGTTGCTTTCTGAACTGTATCTTCTAGCAAACAAGTCTGCAGCTTGTTTTCCTCTGAAAAGTTTGCCACCTTCATCCAATGTGATAGTCTGCCTAGGTGAGGAACGCTCTTCATTTAGAGACTTGACTAATCTCCAAAGTTTTTTGCCGTCTTTCTCAAGGTTCAGCGATGCCGTTTTAGTTCTCCAGCTTTTCCGTTTTTCTTCTAGCTTTGTTCTCTGAAACTCTGCTACAGCCTTTTTCCATTTGTTGTGAGTTTCAAGTGAAGGCTGAGACTCTGCGTCCTTTCTAGCTTTGTCCATAGCTTCCTGACGTTCTTGGAGTGTGCTGGACCAGTATGGTATGTAGTTACGCCGGCATCCTTTGGGAATGGTTTCTTTTGCAGCTTGTAGTATGCATCTGTTGAAGTCTTTTACCACTTCATTAATGTCTCTGTTCTGTACCTTGAGGTCAGACAGCAGCGTATTCACGCGATGCCTGAATAAACCCCAGTTGGCTTTTTTGTAGTTCCATCTTGTAATGGCTGGGCCTGTACTGAGAGTTGCACTCTGGACAGTAAGAAAGATTGGGCGATGGTCGCTTCCCCCTAGTTGGTCTCCTACTTCTCTACTTATAGATCCAGCTATATCTGGTGTGGAGAAGGCAAGATCTGGTGTTGAAGTTGTGTGCCATCCTCTGGAGTAGAAGGTAGGAGTATCTGTGGCATTATTGACTAGGATTAGGGAGTGATCATCTTGCCAAGTTTCAACCTCTTCACCCCTGTGATCTAGATGGTTATAGCCCCAGCTCTGGGAGTGGCTATTAAAGTTTCCAACTGCTATAAAGTTGGTGACTGGTACCAGTATAGAGCTGAGACTCAGGGGTTTGTTGTTTGGACAGTAATAGTTCAGAAGTTCTATTTCCATCTTGTCTACCTTTAGCTGCAACAGCTGATATTCTGCTCCATCCATGTAAGTTTTCTTTTCGTTTGTTTGAATGTTATTCCTTAGAAGTGTAAGTACTCCTCCTTTTCGTCTATCTTGTGTGTCGGATCTGAAGCATTGGTATCCCCTTAATTTAAAGGTTTGATCTACTTTCAAGTGAGTCTCTTGGATACAGCAAACACTGACTTGCTTCTCATACAAGATGTTTTCCAGCTCTGTCTTTTTGCTGTATCCAGCTAGCTTGCTGTTCACTCCCTCTGCATTCCAGTGCATTATGACAAGTGGCACTCTGGGTTTCTCTCTTTCTGTTTTGTTTTGGTCAGTAGCTCTCCTCCGCCGTCTCCTGACTCCACAAGACGGTCTAGAGGGTCCTCCAGTAGCTGAGGGTGGGCTCTGTCGAGGCTCAGAGCCTGGTACTGCACCTACCTGATGGAGCTCCACAAGGCGAGCACCAGCACGAGATTTATTTGACGGTGTACTAATCCAAAAAAAAAGAGCGAGTTGCGTGATACTGTGGTGTCCGGTGCGCCTTCTGGCCCAATATCGACGACTTCAGCACCTCTTCAATGGGAGAGTGGGCTCATCCCTGTCCCAACTGGCTGGGAAAATGATTTCGCCTGAACCTCGTCTGCTGTTCCATCCAGCTTCCCACTAGGGATTGAAACCCCAACCTTCAGCTGGATTACTGGGGAGAACAGGATCCGCCGCTGGTAGGTGAGGTAGGCTTGAGCATGAGAGGCTGAGAGACATTGTGAGTCTTATGTTGCACATCATGCCCCATGGACCCCCCTGTTGTGTGATAATCAGGGTATATTGTGTAAATTTTCACATGTAAATTTGATACTTTTCAGGTATTATTTGAACAGTTCAAGTTTTTCTTGAATCTCTACTTTCTGGTAATGGCCCTGTCACAGCTGATACCAGATCTCAAAATTGGATATCTCTACACTTACTGGGGGCCTCTGGTGAGTATACTTTTGTTCAAAGTAATATTTAAAAACAAAAAAGTGAGGGGGGGGGGGGGGGGGGGACTGATATGAAGTCTCTTTTACAAAATGGACGATAAACTAGAAATACAGGACATTTATGGTAACACCCTTCATCAGATGCAGTCTCAAAAATGAGACAAAGATTATTTTTTTTTTAATAATAGGAGTTTTGCCTCATTTTGGCAAGGCGAGCCTCGTTCAGCCTAGACACAATGCCCTTCATTTATGTTAATGCACATGTCCAAATATAAAAGACCTTGTGGTCCGATTATCAGATAAAGATTAGAAATATAGTTGGCCTATGGAAAAATGACAATGGACACAATGAACACGTGGGGGGGCAATCAACAAAGTTGAGGAACACAGAAAGATATCAAGAAAGTGAGAAAGATCCTGGCAGCTAGCGACTTCAATAGATTATCTAACATTTGGAAATTACGATCATTGAATATACATACCAAGCTTCGTCTGTTTAATTCAAATGTTATCTCAGTGTTAACATACGGCTGTGAGAGTTGGAAAATAACAAAATCATTGGAGAACAAGCTGAATACATTCGAGAACAAATGTCTTAGAAAACTCATGAACATCAGTTGGAAAGAATTCAAGACTAATCGACAAATAAGAGAAGACTCTAGGCAGAAATATGTCTCCGACTATATAAGGAAAAGACGATGGTCTTATATCGGTCATGTCCTACGAATGCAAAACAACAGAATACCACTACAGGCGCTCACTTGGGTTCCTGGGGTAAGAGGAAAAGAGGAAGACCAAAAGAAACACTCAGAAGAACAATAATAAGAGAAGGAAGAACGTTGGGCCTAAATAATGTGCAAGAGCTAAGAGGAGTGGCGTCACAACGAACAACCTGGAGAGCACTGGTTGCTGCCTTATGCGCCGTGTTTGGTGCTTAAAGAATTTATTATTTATTATTATTAATGAGAGGAAAAAAGTAACATTAAGTAAGCAAATGAAAATGCAGAACAAGAAAGAAATATCAGCTCAAAGAAAATACGACAAATAAAAGAACATTTTAATAGAAACAATTATTGTTATTGTTGATCAGAATCGACATCACTGCACTCTGGGCAAACTCATAGGTACTCAGTCTCCCTCAGCAAATGTCGCAGGATATGAACGCTAATTGTTCCTGTTGAGCGTTGGTTACATCCTCTCATTCGTCCATCCCTGCTGGTCTTACATTTAATGCCTAATTCCAGCAATCTTAGCCTTGATGGTTCATTGATTGCAGTGTCATTCTCTAATTTCCCTCAGCATCTATCCCATATCTGTGTTCAGTGCACCTTCTATGGGTGCTCTTAAAGCTAGTCTATCAGCTCTTTCATTACTGCGTACCCCTGCATGACCAGGACAGTACATACACACCAGTTCCTGAAAATTGAAGCCTTCTATGGAGGTTTTCCATTCATGTCAGTGCCATCCACTTTGGACCTTCATGGATTGTGAGTCTGACACAATAACCGCCCTTGTTAATGAAGTCTCAGACAACCACCTTAAGAAAAAAAATTAGCCTGTAGTGAATGAAAAATCCAGCGCAGGATGTTATTAATTACTCTTCTTCAGATTATTTCCTAGTTTGTTTTATTGTGAAGAGATGTCAACATTACATAGCTGTGGAGCCGTGTATAAAAGGAAAAGGATCCCGTTACACGCCCATTGAGGCATATTGGGAATATGATGTTAGGCCCATATTTTCTTGACCATCAGCACACTAGGGGTGATGAAGTCAGCATCACGCCGGCCGCCTTAACCTTCCCAGAGTTGCTCTGGTACCCAGTTCATGAGGCTGGGTCAACCCCGGAGCCGTTTGCGGTCTAAAAAAATCCCACCTCAACTGGGGATCGAACCATGGACCACCGAGCTAGGAAGCCAGTGCACTAACCACTGCACTGCCGTGGCTCCTGAGCCGTATATAGAACAAAGTAATTTTCAGGCCTGCACCAAGAATTCATATGTTGTCGCATCATTAGTTTCTGTAGCAGGTTTTTTTTTTTTTTTAACATGATGAGGTTGCCAGCCTTATACGCAGTTTCATATTAGTCACCTCGTATGACATGCCTGAGAGAGCAGTAGTCATATTCTTTCTTCCCCTCCCCCCTTCTAGAACAATGCAGGACCATAATACTGTAAAAATATGACACTTACAAGAATTTTAAAAATCTGTGAAAGAATACATGGCTTACAAATAAGATAACATAAAAATGAAGCTTGTATATTGGTTCCCTTCAGTAAGCAAAATGGTCAGTTTTTCAAAGGCTTATGTTGACAAAGACACGAGTAGAAGAAATGAAGTGAATTGACGGTGGAGTGGTCAGCATTAGAAGAGCTCGAAAGGAAGTTTATAAAAGATTCTGTGGAAAAACTGATAGATAGAAGAATAATATGTGTTGAAATCTGTCACAAGAAAGGTTTTTCTAAGGCCATTATAATGGTAAATGTGGAATTGATGACAAGAACCAGACAAGTGCCAGTGGAACAAGAGTTGAGAAGAAGATGCTGGGGATGGATAGGACACACATTGAGGAGACCAGTTGATAGCAGTACAAGGCAGTCCTTGTTCTGGAATCCACAGGGAAAGAGAGGCAGAGGAAGACCCAAAAAACACATGGAGAAGAGAACTGGATACAGAGGTGAAAATGATGAGGAAAACTTGGAAAGAGCAGGACAGGAAGACATGGCATGTGTTTGTTGAAGGCCTATGCTCCTCAGGGAGCTAAAGGGTATTGATTGATTGATTGTAATGGTGGGAGGGGGGGGTGAAAATAGGAGAATTTAGTGAAAATAAAACTTGGTTAGCCCCCGTGTAGTCCCCGGGGTCTCTGAGGAGACAAAGAAAGAATAGGACTACTGTGCCTTCAGGCTTGTCGTACAAGAGGTTGTGCTTCAGGCTGGCAACCTCATCATGTCAAACTAATTGCTACAGACACCACCGCTGCCAGAGCACATGAATGCTTGGTGCAGATTTCCTGCAAAGGAGACTAGTAGCAGATGTGGCTTCATGCTTCGTAGTGAGCGGAAAGGAAAAATGATGATGATGAAATTAGGTTTATTACTGAGTTCTGACAAAGTTGTCTCTCACATTATTACAGTAGTAGTAGCCCCTTCAGCCATAACTGACTATGGCATGCCCCCTCAGGTGATAGTCCTCAGCTGCTTTTTTTTGCCTGATGTTCCTATCCGCGTGTTCTTTTTTCTTCAGCTTGTTGTGAGGGCTTCTTTTCACTCAGGCTGAGGTGGCGCCGTAAGGAGCATCGCCAATTGGTGCGATCAGCAGCTTCATCCTCCCAGGTTGCTCACACCTTTGAGCCTCAGCTGCGATCGCTCGACTGTTCTTTTGCTATCTGCCAGTTTTCCATAGAAAATATATTTGGGGATGTGACCATCTTCCATGCGGCAAGACATGGCCAAGTCAGATCATTGTCTCACATTATTAATGATAGGAAACTCTTTACAGAGCGATACAACAGGAAGCAATCTGATCATCAGAAGAAGTCCCCCCGTCCGACAAGTGTTTCGGCCCGATATACTCCTTTACATTCTAAGGGGGGGTGGGCCCACTTGGGTCATGACTCCCAAGCGTCTCAGCCTTCTGTTGTCTTGTATCAAAAATGAACCCATTTCACTTATGGTAGCAACTTTAAAATCCACAACTCCGCCAGCCATGGAGGCAATTGTGAAAGTAACAAAGAGAAGACAAATTATTCTGTTCGTTTTTTTGCAACCTCTTATCATTCTCAGCTCCTCGTATCTCCTGAACTACCATGTCTCTGCGCTCCCTGCTTGATACCTTGGACCACCAGCGGATGTCTCCATGACCAAATCCCCGTCTATTCGTTTGTGTGTATCCGATTACCTCCCTCAGTTTGAGTGACTCTTGGGCAGCATCAACAGCATTTCTTTCACTCTCCACTGGATAAGTAAAGTGCACTAAATTTAGTCTTAACAATAATTTCCCTTTTTCTGTGTCCAGGGTTTTGTCTTGTTTGTGACCATGTGTCGCGAAGCTCTAGATGACTACAGACGATACCGCAGAGACAAAGAAGCCAATTCTCAGAAGTACAAAAAGCTGACCAGGGATGGTATCATCAGAATCCCAAGTTCTGACATTCAAGTGGGACATCTTATCATTTTAGAAAAGGTGATTTGACAGCAGGATTGGTTTTTGTGCCCAAGGTTTCAAATTGAGTGCAAGATGCATACAGACATTTAACAGTATATTATCTGAATACAAGCTTAACACATTAATACCGCAAGCCGGTGGGACCGGCTTTTGAAATCCTATCATTTGGACCATGAGCCGCTCAGAGCGTCGATCTAATTTTAGTAATAAAACGAAAAATGTACTGAAATACTTTCTGATCTGGTTCGAAATTTTAAGTTGCTACCCAGGAAAACCAAATTACCAAAGCATGGTTAGTGTGAGTAGAACACTGAAAAAAATTGATATTATGTTCATGTTTTTCAGCATTTTGGGTTAGTTACCAAATCATTGTAAAACTTTTTTGGGCCGTGGCAACTAGTGATAGCACCAACAAAAATGAATTGTAGATCTCGACTAACGGCTGAATAGGCTAGAAACTTGTTTCAACAATTGACTGATAGATCTAGCGACGAGGACAAGAGTGAAAACGGTGAGCACATTGATTGAAATAGGGATTTTGTAAAGCAGTTATAATTGTGAAAATATTGCAAGTCCTCGGCCATCGGAGGGCCGTTAAATAGCAACAACCATTTATTAGAGTTACAAATGGTGCTTATTGTAATAGTACATTCATTTATCTTTAAAATGATGTGTAATTCATAAAAATCTGTAAACAGTTACGAAAACTACCGCTTACTTTGTGCAAACACCTACAGGATAAAAATGGTAAAAAATTTAATTCGCCACAGTGTGTTTTTCAATTCGGTTGTTAATGTGTTAATTATCTATTTTTTAACAGTTTATTGATATGTACTGGACTTGTAGTATCATGTATTTTATACCCTTTCAACTCTCCAAGGAACATAGGCCTTCAACGAACATATGCCAGGTCTTCCTGTCCAGTGCCATCAGCTCAAGATCTTTATTCCCTTCTCATGTCTGTCTTCTAGTTCTCTTCTCCATGTGTTCTTCAGTCTTTCTCTACCTCTCCTACTCTGGAGATTCCAGAACAAGGACTGCCTTGTATAGCTGTAAACAGGTTTCCTCAATGTGTGTCCTATCCATCTCGTCGTCTTCTCACCTCTTGTTCCACTGGTGCTTGTCTGGTTCTTGTCATCAGTTCCACATTAGTGACCTTGTCATACCACTTCAATCCTTATATTCTACACAAGCATCCATTTATGAAAATCTTTTGCTTTTTGGTTGTTGTTTTTGTTGAAGTAACATGTATGTTTATACCCATATTGAGAAAAGTTATTATTTTTTTTTTTTAATATTTTTTTTAATAAAAAAGAAAGAAAAAGAACAAGCATAATTACTGCTAAGATTTATCAGGTTAAAATTAATTTCTATTTGTTGTTATGCTTTAGTTTCTTTGTTATTATTTGTTTTCTTTTGTAGAGTCCATATATATATATGGTGTAATGGCTACGACGTTGTACTGGCGACCAGGTGTTCATGGTTCAAACCCGGCCGTCAGCGTTTGAAGAAATGTTTACGATCGGAAATTTGACTGAATAACCTGAACGGCTCCTGCACATAAATCCCGTGTGGATGGGAAGGAGCCTCGCAATGACATGTCATTGGGCCGAAAGAGCTGGAAAGCTCGAGTGCCGCTGGTTATAGAAAAAAAAAATATATATATAAGCTTTATAAATAACAAGAACAGATAAAAGCATTTTAAAGAATCATTTTCATAAATGCAACCAATACCTAAAAACAATAAAACTGAACAACAATCAACACAATTGGAACTAAAATATTGAAAGAACATTATAAAACGGAATATGCATATTATTTGGCCTTTTGTCTTTATCATTTAAACATAGTAAGCCAGTATGCTGACTAACAGCAGGGTGCAACAGGAAGATTGAAAAATTCAAATGGCTATCAGATCATCCAATGAAAAATTCAAATGGCTATCAGATCATCCAATCTACTAGAGAAGAAGACATGGATTAGGCAGTGGAAAAAAAGGAAGACCCAGAGGGAGCATGTTTCTGGAGTCAACAGAAACAAGGAAGAGCGCAGATCCCATAAATGCTGTAACAACTGCCAATCACATTCACTCTGACAAGTTCCCTGACTGATTGTAGCAGAGCGTCCCAGAGATGAAAGAGAACATGCCAGAGTTGGAAGAAAGAGCAACCTGGCTGAAGCACAAGGAAAAGCCCGACCCATAAAGTATATAGAGGAACACTACCCAAAACAGTTGTTGGACCCAAGGTTACACAGGTTGCTTAGCAACTAATGCAACTGTGGAGATAGCAAAAGAATAAAGCTACTTCTCCCATAGGCATATCATAAGAGGTAACTAATATGAAGTTGGGCATGGAGCTAGCAAATTCATCATGTATCGCAGGAAACTCTATACAGAGCAATACAACAGGAGGCAATCTGATCATCAGAAGGCGTCCCCCCGTCGATCAAGTGTTTCGGCCCCTTATTCCCATTGCAGTGGAGCATGTGTTTTGAGGCAAGCTTACCACAAGGGGGCCAGCTGCAGTGGTGGCTCCATGCTCTGTTGGGAACCAAAAAATGGAGATGATGGTGATGAATGTTTAATATTGTTTGATAAGTCAGAATATGATGTTACATGCACCATTTATATTAGCTGCTTATTTAATTGTACAATTGCCTGGCAGAACCAGAGAGTACCTGCTGACATGGTGCTTTTGAGAACTTCAGAAAAAGATGGCGGTTGTTTCGTCAGAACTGACCAGCTGGACGGAGAGACAGACTGGAAACTTCGATTGGCTGTACAAGACACACAGAGGCTGGCAGTGAATGTGGTCAGTTGCTTGCAAATGTCTTTTTCTTTTTTAAAATTATTTTTTCACTTTTAAGGTGTACTTATATCTGGCAAATTTTCCTAGTATAGATTGTCAGCCAGGCACCATTTTTTGCTGTATCATTCATTTGGTTTGGAACCTGCTGGTGTAACTCCTCTTTGGAACTTACAGATAGAAGTTCTTATTTGGAACCTACAGTTGATGTTCTTATTTGGAACTTAAAGATGTTGTTTTTCTTTGGAAGATGTAGTTCTTATTTTGAACAATACTAGTGTAGTTCTTATTTGAAACATGCAGATGTATTTCTTGTTTAAAACTTCCAGATGAAGTTCTTATTTGGAACTTAAAGATGAAGTTCTTATTTAGAACTTACAGATAAAGTTCTTATTTAAAACTTACAGATGTAGTTCTTATCTAGAACTTACAGATGTAGTTCTTATTTAGACTTTACAGATATAGTTCTTATTTAGAACTTACAGATGTAGTTCTTATTTAGAACTTACAGATGTAGTTCTTATTTAGAACTTACAGATGAAGTTCTTATTTAGAACTTACAGATGAAGTTCTTATTTAGAACTTACAGATGAAGTTCTTATTTAGAACTTACAGGGGTAGTTCTTATTTAGAACTTACAGGGGTAGTTCTTATTTAGAACTTACAGATGTAGTTCTTATTTAGAACTTACAGATGGAAGTTCTTATTTAGAACTTACAGATGAAGTTCTTATTTAGAACTTACAGATGTAGTTCTTATTTAGAACTTACAGGGGTAGTTCTTATTTAGAACTTATAGATGTAGTTCTTATTTAGAACTTACAGATGAAGTTCTTATTTAGAACTTACAGGGGTAGTTCTTATTTAGAACTTATAGATGTAGTTCTTATTTGGAACTTACAGATGAAGTTCTTATTTGGAATACTTTGTGCTCCATGTAGAACAACTATCTTAAACATATTACCTTGCTTAGTTCCAAGAATATTGAATCTTTACAGGACATGTCTAGAAGACACGTTTCTCAACTGAACTGAAAAAATAAGTAAATAGAAAACGCATGTAAGAAGGAAATAAATAAGCTTGATAGACAACAGAAACAAAATAAAATAGTAGCCACTTTGGAGATTTGATCCAGGTCCATACAGATGACAGTACAATGTTACAAGAAGCCAGACCACACATACAAAAGCAGATAATGAACTCTTCCAAATGTTTATTCATGTCACTGTTTGCCCCTTATGGAGCATGGAGTCTTCCCAACACCTGGTCTCCTTGCAGGAAGCCTTCAACAAAGCATTAATGTGCTCTTCCTGTGGTAGTGTCTGTAGCAATGAATTTTACATGATGAGGTTGCCAGCCTCATGCACAACCTGATGCTAGTTGCCTGAGGGAACAGTAGTAGGACTCATTTTCTGGCTCCTCAGAGACCTTAGAGAACTACATGGGAAATCTTTTTTTTAACTGTACTAGAAATGCAAGCCGTGCTAACCATATAAGGTAAGGTCAAGGATCCTGTTACATGCCCATTGAGACATATTGGGAATATGATGTTAGGCCCATATTTTCTTGACCATCGGCACACTAGGGGTGATGTGGTCAGCATCACGTCGGTCGCCGTAACCTACCCAGAGTCGCTCTGGTACCCAATTCATGAGGCTGGGTCGACCCCGGAGCCGTTTGAGGTCTAAATAGTCCCACTTCAACTAGGGATTGAACCATGGACCACCGAGCTAGGAAGCTAGTGCACTAAGATTAATTTTTCTCACGTTTTTTTAAAGCTTACGGAACACTATAATTTTTTTGCTTTTATGTTTTCTTTGTTGCAAATGTCAGGCAGTATAACTTATCAGACACTATCACTTTAAGGGCTCACTGGTGCAGTCACCTCACTGCACTATTGGCTGGACATGAGGTCTAGCATACATATAGGCATGAGGTGGCAGGGAAGTAAACCCATAAAAATTGATCGCTGAAATTGGATGTGTTGGGCCGGGCCGGGCCGAAAGGTGCAGATTTTGCATCCTTGCTGTAAACTACGACACAATGTACTTGTCACTCAAAACTAATGGCCAGCATTGTAAGAGAGAGATATGGCTGAGAGCCAACACAGACAACAACAACTTTAAGAGCATCCGATTGCCGAAGCGGTTAGAGCGCTTGCCTCTTGCGGCAAAATTATCGGGTTCCCAGATCAGAACCTGATAGTGTCACGCTTCAGTCTTCCCAGCTGTAAATGGTTACCGGACTCTGCTTTTGAGGTAGGGAAGCCAAAGGCAGAGAGGAAGGAAACTGGTCACCCCACCTCATAAAGCTGAACCTACTATAGTGAAGTCTCTTACACTTCACTCCCCTGTGGCAGTATCTGCTATGGGACTACTGCACCTTTATCATTGAAGGCAGTTGCAAGAACTGGAATGGTCTTTCTGATAATATTTTGTTTATTTTCAGGACATCTTGGATATAACGGCCCAAGTGTATGCAGAGAAACCACAAAAGACGATCCATAGTTTTGTCGGCACTTTCACAAGAGTAAGGATTCTTTTAGCATGTAGCGTAACATGTACAATGTCAGTTACTTACTGGAAGACCTGGCCAGGCCTTTGCCATATTTGCAAACAGAAAAAAGATAACTTAGTCTTTGTCCGAGTGTCCGATAGGCAGAGAGGTTAGAGTGCTGGCTTCTTGCGGCAAAGGTACAGAGTTAAAAATGCTGTTTGTCACGCTGCAGTCAAACCAGCTGTAAATGGGTATCTAACTATGTTCTTGAGTTAAGGCAGGCAAAAGCATCAAGGAAGAGAATTGGTCACCCCTACCTCTCGAAGCTGGATCTAGTATAGTGATGTCTGTAACACTTCACTCCACTACACAGTATCTGCTATGGGACTGCCTTTGCCTTTTAGTCCTTCTCTTCTCTTACATCATTTAGAAACATACTTTAATACAGTTAAATTTTAGTTTGCTGCAGTCACATGTGTGTGGGTAATATTTGTGAGCATAATGCTGTTTGGTGCTGTACAAGCTAGTGAAGTTTATCTTTCTAACAGATATTTATTCACATTTATCTATGATAAATTTATTACTGTGGATTTCAAATATTTTTGATAGTATATTATTATATTATGTGCAGTCATTTTCTGAACATGTTGCCTTCCTTCTTCCATTGCTGTTGGTCTCTTCTCCCTTGCCTTCAGCCTTTTCCTTCATTATGTTTTAAATGAATTATACCTCTTGATTGCCCAGAATATTTTAGTTTTCTTACTGCTATTTCCTTAATTTTCTTCGTGTCACTTAATATTTCTAGGAATTTTTTTTTTTTTTTTTGTTTATACAACTTTTACAGATTGATCAACAGCTTGATCTCCATATAACTGTGCCCAAGCTCGCGCCCTGGAGAGGACACTCCAGCTTCACCCTATAGGTGTCGGCAAAACACGGGAAGTAGCAGTTACCGGTTATAAGCCTTTTGCCCAATTGGCGTAGGGCATGGCGCCAGGGGCTACTTCCGACAGTGGGAGAGGTTCTAGGATCTCACTGGACAGCTACCGCCCGCTTCAAACTGGGCAGCCCCCAGTCAATAAGGTGTTGTCCCGCCACTGTCTGCTTTCCCCATTGGGTGCATGGGGATTAGGGTCAAACCCGAACTGCGGACAGAAAATTTTGCACCAACCAATTATCGAAAAAATAGAAATAAGCAAACTCTCAGATTGGGATGCTGGAACGTCCGGACTATGTTGACTGGACTATCTGAAAACCTACAGGATGTAAACGATGTAAGGAAGACAGCCATAATTAATGATGAGCTTAAACGACTTCAGGTGGATATAGCTGCACTTCAGGAAACGCGCCTGGCGGGCTCTGGAATGGTGAGCGAGAAGGACTACACATTTTATTGGCAAGGGAAAGATCTTGGTAAAGCTAGAGAACACAGAGTAGGTTTTGCGGTCAAAAAAAAAAAGCTAACTAACATGGTTGAACCAGGCGAGAATGGATCAGAACGCCTGTTAACGCTCCGCCTGCAAACTAGCACAGGTCCCATCACCCTTGTCAGTGTGTATGCTTCTACTCTGTACTCTGCCTCAGAAGCTAAAGATGAGTTCTACGAGAATCTAGCAGCAGTAATCAAAAGCATACCTAGGCAAGAACAGCTTGTTCTCCTTGGTGACTTTAACGCTAGAGTGGGTGCCGATAATGTTTCATGGCCTTCATGTCTGGGCAGGTTTGGTATTGGCAAGATGAATGAAAATGGACAACGGCTCTTAGAGTTGTGCGTCCACCATGATCTCTGCGTGACCAACACCTACTTTGAGACAAAACCCCAGCATAAGGTGTCATGGAGACACCCACGATCCAAGCAATGGCACCAACTTGACCTGATTCTCGTCAGAAGGCCACTCCTCAGGTCTGTGCTCTCCACGCGCTCGTACCATAGTGCAGACTGTGACACAGATCACTCCTTGGTTTGCTGCAAAATCAGAGCACAACCAAGAAAACTCTATCGTGTCAGACATGAAGGGAAACCACGCATTGATACCAGCAAGATGTCAGACCCTTTCATGATCGCTCAATTCACTGCGACCTTCAAGAAAGTGCTCAGTAGCCCTCAGCTGGGTGATACTATTACAGAGAACTGGGAGCATCTACGGAACACCATTCAAAGTACTGCACTTGCCACCTTTGGTAAGAAAACAGCAAAGTCAAATGACTGGTTTGACGCTTCATCAGATGTGATGGCACCTGTTATTGAAGCTAAGCGCAGTGCTATGAATGAATACAAACGTTCACCGAGTGCCAGAACCCTACAGATCCTGAGGGCTACGAGAAGCAAAGTTCAACAAACTGCTCGACGCTGTGCAAATGACTATTGGCTCCAGCTCAGTGAGAGCATCCAGATCGCAGCGCAAACAGGCAACATTAGACAAATGTATGACGGTATAAAGAAAGCACTTGGCCCCCATAAAAGTAAGACGGCACCGCTAAAAACCATCAGCGGAGAGAAGCTAACCGATAAGGGTAAGCAGATGGAGAGGTGGGTCGAGCACTACTCTGAGCTTTACGCTAGAGACAATACCGTTACGCCTGCAGCCCTTGATGCTGTCAATAGTCTGCCAACTATGGAGGAGCTGGATGCCGAACCAACATTAGAGGAACTCAGTAAGGCCATTGATAGCTTGGCCTCTGGCAAAGCACCAGGCAGTGATGGGATTCCTCCTGATTTAATCAAATGCTGTAAGAGCACGCTATTACATCCCCTGCATAGGATGATGTGCCAGTGCTGGGAAGAGACAACTATTCCTCAAGACATGCGAGATGCCAAGATTGTAACACTGTATAAAAATAAAGGAGACAGAAGTGATTGCAATAACTACAGAGGCATCTCTCTTCTTAGTATTGTTGGTAAGGTTTTTGCCAAAGTCATCTTAATGCGACTACACAAGTTAGCTGAGCGCATATATCCAGAGGCACAGTGTGGATTCCGAGCTGGCAGATCAACAACAGACATGATCTTCTCTCTCCGCCAGCTTCAGGAAAAATCAAGAGAGCAGAAAAGACCATTATATATCGCCTTTATAGACCTCACAAAAGCATTCGACCTGGTTAGTAGGGATGGACTCTTTAAAATCCTCCTGAAAATAGGCTGCCCTTCTAAAATGCTGGAAATGATAAAGTCATTCCATGACGACATGAAGGGAACAGTCCAATATGCTGGAAGCACGTCACAGCCTTTGATATACGAAGTGGCGTTAAACAAGGCTGTGTTCTGGCTCCGACCTCTTCGGAATCTTCTTTGCCTTACTCTTGAAACATGCATTCAGAGATGCAACTGAAGGAATATGCCTTCACACTAGGTCAGATGGCCGTCTGTTTAATCTTTCAAGGCTGAAGGCAAAAACAAAAATCAGAAGAGTCACTATAAGAGACTTGTTGTTCGCTGATGATGCTGCAGTCGTCACTCAAAGCCAACAGGAGCTTCAGAGCTTGATGAATCGCTTCACTAAAGCATGCAAGGACTTTGGCCTCACAATAAGTCTAAAGAAAAAACGAATGTGCTGAGTCAGGATGTGGGTGCTGCACCAGTTATCACTATCGATAACTATGAATTGGCAGTGGTGCACCACTTCACATACCTAGGGTCTACCATCAATGACAAACTCTCACTGGATACAGAAATCGACAGCGGCATTGGCAAAGCTGCAGCTACCTTTGCCCGCCTCACATCGCGTGTTTGGGGAAACTCTAAAATCACAATGAAGACCAAAGCTGCGGTATATAATGCCTGCGTCACCAGCACACTCCTATATGGCAGCGAGACCTGGACGACCTATGCTAAGCAAGAAAGAAGGCTCAATACCTTCCATTTGCGGTGTCTACGCCGCATCCTCGGCATCTCGTGGAAAGATAAAGTGACAAATGTCGAGGTGTTGTCACGTGCTGGCCTTCAAAGTATGTATACGCTGCTTAGACAGCGCAGACTTCGCTGGCTTGGCCATGTTCGCCGCATGGAAGATGGTCGCATCCCAAAAGATATCTTCTACGGACAATTAGCAGATGGCAAGAGAACAGTTGGGGCGACCACAGCTGAGGTTCAAAGATGTGTGCAAGAGAGATATGAGGGCACTGGACATGGATCCAGCAACATGGGAGGATGAAGCTGCCGATCGCACAAAGTGGCGATGCTATTTACGGCACCACCTCAGATTGGGCGAAGAGAGGCTCACACAAGAAGCAGAGGTGAGGAGAAAACGTCGAAAGGAGCACCAGGAAAATAAGCAGTTGAGGGCTGTCACCTCAGGGGCGCATTCCCATAGTCAGTTATGACTGAAGGGGCTATTATTATTATTATTATTACAGATTGATCAGTTGTGGTAGAAAGTAAAAATAAATGCCTTGGCCTAAGTAATGTTAATGAAAATGGTCTCTTCTTGAAGAAAAGGAAATTTTCAGAGATTCTCCGTCCAAAGATTGAGAAGTTTTAAAAACAAATCAATATATTTTAAAAATTGGGCCCGTTAAATAGGTTGAATAGAAAAGGCCCTGTTTTAAAGTGAATTATGCCCGTCAAATTCCTTGAAATCGGTTTTGCCCTGCTAAATTGCTGGAAATGATAAAGTCATTCCATGACGACATGAGGGTGATTTATTGCTGAATAGTTAACATCACAGCCCTTTTTACATAAGACAGTGGGTTAAAAAACATGTAATCTGGTCTCGACCATCTACGGGATCTTCTTTGCCTCCTTACTCTTGGAAATTGCCCCTGCAAATTCAGGTTGAACATGGTTTTAAATGGATTTGCTGAAATTAGTTGGTTGCGAAATTGGAATGATAAAGTCATTCCATGACGGACATGAAGGGGAATATGCCTCACAGCCCTTTTTACACGATTAAACAAGTTGGCTCCGATGGATCTTCGTTGCACCTTTTTAATGCATTTCAAGGCTGAAGGCAAAAACAAAAATCAGAAGGGTCACTATAAGAGACTTGTTGTTCGCTGATGATGCTGCAGTCATCACTCAAAGCCAACTGGAGCTTCAGACCTTGATGAATCGCTTCACCAAAGCATGCAAGGACTTTGGCCTCACAATAAGTCTAAAGAAAACGAATGTGCTGAGTCAGGATGTGGGTGCTGCACCAGTTATCACTATCGATAACTACGAATTGGCAGTGGTGCACCACTTAACATACCTAGGGTCTACCATCAATGACAAACTCTCACTGGACACAGAAATGACAGCCGCATTGGCAAAGCTGCAGCTACCTTTGCCTGCCTCACATCGCGTGTTTGGGGAAACTCCAAACTCACAACGAAGACCAAAGCTGCGGTATATAACGCTTGCATCACCAGCACACTCCTATATGGCAGAGAGACCTGGACAACCTATGCCAAGCAAGAAAGAAGGCTCAATACCTTCTATTTACAGTGTCTACGCCACATCCTCGGCATCTCGTGGAAAGATAAAGTGACAAGTGTTGAGGTGTTGTCACGTGCTGGCCTTCAAAACATGTATTCACTGCTTAGACAGCGCAGACTACTCTGGCTTGGCCATGTCCACCGCATGGAAGATGGTCGCATCCCGAAGGATATCTTCTACGGACAATTAGCAGATGGCAAGAGAACAGTTGGGCGACTGCAGCTGAGGTTCAAAGATGTGTGCAAGAGAGATATGAGGGCACTGGACATGGATCCAGCAACATGGGAGGATGAAGCTGCCAATCGCACTAAGTGGCGATGCTATTTACGGCGCCAACTCAGATTGGGCAAAGAGAGGCTCACACAATAAGCAGAGGAGGGGAGAAAACGTCGAAAGGAGCACCAGGAAAATAAGCAGCTGAGGGCTGTCAGCTCAGGGGCGCATTTCCATAGTCAGTTATGACTGAAGGGGCTATTATTATTAGTGGCACAAGTAGCAGCAGAAATGAGGGAATATAAAATCTAGGTTCTGGGACTGTGTGAAACAAAGTAGAAGGGGTTAGACAAGAAGAAACTCATCACAGGTGAATTGGTGCTGTCCTCAGGACATGAAGATGAAAGTTCATACCACAGTGAAGGGGTAGCTCTTATGTTATCTAAAGAAGCACAGAAAGCACTCATTGAATGGGAAGCCATTGGACCCAGAATAATAACAGCTACTTTTAAAACAGCTAAAAAGAAAATAAATGTAAATGTCATCCAATGTTATGCACCAACTAATGACAAAGAAGAGTCTGTGAAAGAAGCATTTTATACTAGACTACAGGAAATTTTGGAAAAAGTAAAAAGAAGAGACATCACAATTTTGATGGGTGACATGAATGCAAAGATAGGTACAGTCAATACGGCTTTGAAGAAGTCAAGGGAAAACATGGGCTAGGAATAATGAATGAAAATGGGGAACTATTCTCAAACTTCTGTGCTTAAAATCAACTGGCTATAGGAGGAAGCATGTTTCCACGTAAGAGAATACACAAGGCAACATGGATATCACCAGACGATAGAACAGGAAAATCAGATTGATCATATATGCATAAACAAGAAGCTTAGATCATCATTGCAGGATGTAAAGGTATACAGAGGAGCAGATGTGGCATCAGATCACCACCTTCTGATAGCCAAAGTAAAAATGAAACTCAAGAGATATGCAACAATGCAAAATTATAGACAACAATTTAATGTAGGACATCTAAGAAATCAAAGAAGTGCTAAAAAATATACAGCTTTCACTTATTTGACTTTGAAAAGGCATCATGCTGGCTGTGGAACAACCGCAATGGGCAATGGAAATCGTGACAATAAACGCTGCGGTTCAGAAAACACCAGGAATTTCTCTAAGTCCACAATAAGCTGAGTTTTTTTGGTGTACTAGTGAACGGGCTGTGACTGAGGGGCGACAGGCGGTGTATATTATAAGGGGTGTCAGGAACAGAATTTCGGCTATCGCAGTGGCTAGACTCATCAGCTTCGCGCAGGCGTGGCAGTGTGTGTCCTTAGTTGTGATGTGCGATGGAACGAACAGAATAATTTGTCTTCTCTTTGTTACTTTCACAATTGCCTCCAAGGCCAGTGGAGTTGTGGATTTTAAAGTTGCTACCATAAGTGAAATGGGTTCATTTTCGATACAAGACAACAGGAGGCTGAGACGCTTGGGAGTCATGACCCAAGGGGGCCCCCCCCCCCCCTTAGAGTGTAAAGGAGTAATCGGGCGGAAACACTTGTCGGACGGGGGGACGCCTTCTGGTGATCAGATTGCTTCCTGTTGTATCGCTCTGTAAAGAGTTCCCTATCATTGTATATATAAATATATATATCGGATGTAAATATCAGATTTGGCGCAAATACTTTCCATAGGATAATAAAACTTTTGTCTAATCCAATTGTTGATATCTTATCAATATTTTGATTTATTGCAAAGAATGTTGTAAAATTTTGAAAAAATTGTGATTATTTATAGATGCGAAATTTAAAATTATATATCTCAAAATTTACTTATGGTATCAAAAATCCAATCTGACAAAAGTTTTAAAATATAATGATAAGCATTTTGTTTAAATTTGGTAATGATAGATTAATAAATAAAAAAGCCTTAGGAAATTGAAATAGAGCAATAAAATCTTATATGGCGGCCGTTTCCATGACAACCGATGATGTAATACTATCAAACTCTTCATTATATATATCATTCTATGATTGATGTGGGGTTAAGTCTGTGATTGATATAGGTTAAGTCTGTGATTGATATAGGTTAAGTCTGTGCATTTTCATTGAAATCATGTGATTAATAATGAAAATAGCATTTCAGTGTAGGTCCTCCCCTTAACAAGAGATAATTGTCATGTTAGCCAGAAAGTTTATCTGATCCATCTCTAGTGAATACTATATTTAAAGCATAGGCCATTAACTGTGTCTTGTCGGCATGTCTTATCTGTGGCACATCTCTCTTGGGTCAGCTTGCTGTATTGTGTTATTAATGTGGCCTGTAGGTTTTGTCTTGATGTACTATATTTTCTTTGTGTATTTCTCTTCCCTTGTTCTGTGTGAAAAGCTAATGATATCTCTAGGGAACTTAATTAGATAGAATGGGTGCTGTCAGTCACTTTGGTCATGCTGTTTCTTTCTCCACTTAAAATCATGTCCAATACAGAAATAAGAATCTTCATCTCTAACGTCAAAGCTGTTCTATTGTATGGTTGTGAGACATGGATAACAACAAATATGACAACCAGAAAGATACAAACTTTTTTTAATGTGTGCTTACAGAGATAAGTAGAATTGAAATGGTATGCTAAGTTCCCCCAATATGGGAAGGTAATGAATGATCATTCTCTGTTTGCTCTGATTATGCTATAAATTATTTTGTAGAGTGATGGAGGAAATGTGCATGAAGACTCTTTGAGTATAGAACACACTTTGTGGGCTAACACTGTAGTGGCCTCGGGGACAGCTCTGGGTGTTGTTATTTACACAGGCTGTGAGACTAGAAGTGTTATGAATACCTCACAGCCTAAAAGTAAGGTAATTGGCTTTATTACTTTCTTTGTTGTGTTCATCCAGGCTGTGAGATATAACATTATGTCTTTTAATATTTTAAAGTGGTGTAAATTATGTGTGATTTAAAAGTTGCAAGTGTTTGAATTTTTTTTTTTTCTCTTGGTGAATGGAATACAGTTGGAGAAATTTAAAAAAAAAAAACGTGTTTGTGTGTGAGTGCATGCATAAATGTTTGTGTGTGTGGTGTATATTTTTATGTGGAAATTCACTGCTTCTGTTTTGAGGTGAAAGAAAAAATGGTTTACTTTTTATTTGACCTGTCTGTTTTAATTGTTCTAGCCGGTATATAATATAAGCCTTGCTTCACTTTGTTTCAGGTGGGGTTACTGGACTTGGAGATGTAACACGTTAACCAAGTTGTTGTGTCTCCTGGCGGTAATCATTCTCTTTTGTCATGATGATTGTAGCAAGGTTTGATGAAAAATTTTTTTTTTTTTTTTGGTGTGGTATTTTTCTTTTATTTCTTTTTCCCTTCTCTTTTCCCCCCCCCCCCCCCCCACCCCCACCCCCCCACCCCCCCCCCCCCCCCCCCCCCCCCCCCAAAAAAAAAAAGCAGGTATGTTTCTGTTCTTTATTGAAATAGTTAATTATAAGTCATTGTAATTTCATGTTCTTTTTTTTAATTTAATTAGGGTAGGCGTGAGGTAGTTCTGCAAAGTAATATTTTCAAAAATATTTTGAACTGACCAACGTGGTCAATACAGACATTACAGTTAACTCATCTTCTTTCACGTATGATTACAAACAACTATAGTGTTCTTTCTGTCTATTTGTTTTTGCCCCCCCCCCCTCCCATTTTTCTAATTTGGGGGAGGATTGGTTTATATTTTAAAAGGTATGATTGTCTACCTTCATTAGTCATGATCTAAGTTATTTGCTAATCATATTCAGCACTGGAGGGGGGGGGGGGGGGTTTATAATGACTAGTTTTCTGAATCGGACACCATTCCTTGCTTGTTTTTCTCACCATCTATAATAGTTTTATTACTTCATGATTATTATAATACATTACATTATTTTTTTTCTTGCAGGGTTTTGACGGCCCATGGTACAGATATTTTTTTAGATTCATCCTCCTGTTTTCGTACATTATTCCAATAAGGTAAAGAAAGATTTTATATTATTGTTTCCTTTCCTTGTTTTCTTATTGTCAGTTTTCATGTTTCTTCTATTGAAAGAACTATTTGTACTTCAAAATGAATAAATAATGAAGGAAACCTTAGCCCTGCGAGTAGTAAAGAAAGGAATAAATAAAGGTAATTAAAATGCAGTCATTGAACTGAAAGGAAGATGCCAGACAACAGAAAAGAAATCAAGGACCCTCCAGTTGGCACCATCACCTAACTGAAAGGACGCACAGCCAATTTGGCATCCCATAATAAGTGCTTCACAGGCCTAGGTCATTCTCACAACTAATGGTTTATGTTTATATAAAATATAAGGATAAAATAGATATGTGGATAAAAAGGTTGGTTTTTTTTAATGGTTTATCTTTGTATTCTTAACAAAATGTTGATTACTATTTGGCCTTTGGTCTGTACTCTAGGAAGGTAAGAATTAAGCTGTGGTATTCATGAGTTAGACGGCTTATTTCACTTGTCTTTGTTCTGTTGCAACCAGAACACACAGTCATGGAGTATAAGTATTCTATGATGATTTCTGCACTAAGAGATGAATTCAGCACAAGATTTTTAGGTACCGAAAAACCACAGTGAAGGATGCATCATTTTTGCTGATCCATTCGGAACTGATTGAATTACAAGATGTTACAACAGAACTTATTCAAATCCAAAATAACCTTTATCTGAAGAAAACGTCGAGTCAGAACAACAAGTCTCACATTTTAAAGCAAATATTTTTCTCCAGAGGTACATCCCAAACATGCAAGCATGATTATCAGTGTCTTGTACATTTGGGAGTACTTAATGTTGTCAGCAACTTTTGTCAAGAATGAAGTCAGTAATTACAGATGAACATTTATCAGGAATTTTTCAAATCACCACATCAGCTGTAAATGCTGACACTGATTAACTTCTGTAAGAAAAATCAGAGCCAGGTTTCTCATTAAGTCAAACCATGTCTAGGAAGAAAGGGTTTAACAGATTTTAAAAATAATTTGCGTTGGCAAAAAAATCAGCAAAAAAAAAACATTGCCTGTTATTCTATGACCGTTGTCTTAGATGTATTGCCAATTTTTTTTTTTTCTTTTTAAATAATCAATTTTTGCTTAAACCATTGTTTACCACCATCTTACTGCAGTCCATATGTTCTTATGCCTAGCAAGAAAGACTCCATGATGGATTCCCTTTCTCGTCCCTTTCTCTCATTTATATTAAAATAAATACTTAATAGTTAGACTTTTTAGGTAAATTATTACTTTAATGTGTAGGTAACATTCAATCAATCAATACCCTTTAGCTGGGAGCCGCGCTGGTGTAATGGTTACAACATTGTACTGGTGACCAGGTTTTCAAGGTTCAAGCCCGGGCATCGGCGCTTGAAGGAGTGTCAACGACCGGGATTTTGACTGAATAATCTGAACGGCTCCTGAGATAAACCCTCTGTGGATGGTTCGCTCCTGACCGGGTAGGAAGGAAAGTCCTCAGGTTCCCCAGCCTCGCAATGACATGTCATTGGGCCGAAGGGCTGAAAGCCCAAGTGCCGCTGGTTAAGGAAAAAAAAAAACCTTTAGCTCCCCAAGGAGCATAGGCCTTCAACAAACACATGCCAAGTCTTCCTGTCCTGTTCCATCCGCTCAATTTCTTTCCATGTTTTCCTCATCACCCTCACCTCTGTTTCCAGTTCTCTTCTCCGTGTGTTTTTTGGTCTACCTCTGCCTCTCTTTCCCTGTGGATTCCAGAACAAGGTTTGCCTTGTAATGCTTTCAACAGGTTTCCTCAATGTGTGTCCTATCCATCGCCAGCGCCTTCTTCTCAACTCTTGTTCCACTGGCACTTGTCTGGTTCTTGTCATCAATTCTACATTTATGACTTTGTCATACCATTTCAATCCTTCTATTCTACGCAAGCACCCGTTTATAAAAGTCTGTAGCTTTTTGGTTGTTGTAGGTAACATTAAACGTTTTGTTTTTTTGCCGTTAAGTCTATAAAATTATAGAATTATTGATACTTTAGATGATTTGTGTGAAAGTACACAAATGTATACCTTAACTAAGTTCACACTGTATGTACACGAATGTATACCTTAAATAAGTACACAATGTGTGGACATTTTTTATTATTTTAAAAGTCTGAGAACTCCGCCTATGCCGGTCCCAAGCCCGGATGAAAAAGGAGGAGGGCGGCCTGCATGGAGGCCGTAAGGAGGCAGCCCCTCCACCATGCAAAGGCACAACAGGCCAATCACCTGTTTGTCTTAAACTATGATTACAAGCAATATAAGAGAGAAAACCGGACTGATTCTAAAGGCGACGAACTGGAACGGACTACGGACTACGACTTATGGAACATGGAACACAAGAAGTATAAATGGGAAAGAAGAGGAGCTGATGGAAGAGATGAGGAAAGCAAAACTAGAAATCCTGGCTATTACCGAAACAAAGAAAAAGGGACAAGGAGTCATGGATCTCGATGGCAACACTCTGCTATACAGTGGTGTACCCACATCTGAAAGAGCTAAAGGGGGTGTGGGTTGCATTGTGGCCAAAAACCAGAAAGATAGTATCAAGGGATGGAACTTTGTCTCGGAGCGCATTATGGTTGTAAAACTAAAAGAAGGAGAAACCATAGTCAACCTGGTCATAGTGTATGGGCCAAATGAGGATGAGAGAGCAGAGGTCAAGGAAGAATTCTTCGAGCTGCTTCAAAGGACAGTGGATGACTGCCTAGATGAAATTATCATGCTCGGAGATTTCAATGCCAGAGTTGGAAATGACCATGCTAGATGGGGTGGAGTTATCGGAAGATATGGAGAAGATACTCTCAATGACAATGGAAAGCGACTCCTCAGATTCTGCAGTGAGCAGAATCTGATCATTACCAACACAAAGTTCCCCCATAAGCGCATACATGCATACACTAGGTGTGAACCAACAAAGAATGAGAAGTCAGTGATCGACTATGCCATTGTTAGGAGGAGCTCATTCAAATATGTCCGGGATGCTAGAGTCTGGAGGGGGCCAGAGATTGGAAGTGATCACTACCTGCTTACAATCAAAAGAACAACTGAAAGAGTTGCTCAGCCTAGGAACTGTCCAGCACCACGCAAGAAACCAAGTAAACGAACGGAAGAAATGAGCATTAAGACCTACAAGCTGAAAGAGCCAGAAATTAAGACCAGATATCAGGGGCTTATTGCTACAGCGGTGAGAAACACAGAAGAACAACCTGATGACTTGGAAACCCTGTGGCTTAAATTCAAGGACATCATAAAGACAGCTGCTGCAGAAGCATGTGGTGAAGTCCGACTTGGGAACAAGAGAAAGAGGACACCTTGGTGGACAGAGGAAGTCAAAGAGAAAATAAGATTAAAGAAAATGGCATGGAAACAATATTTAGGAGCTAAAAACACAGCAGGACAAATAGAGAAAATATAGAGAATATGTGATACTCAGAACAGAAGCAAAGAACAAGGTGCTAGCAGCAAAACAGAAGTCCTGGGAAGAATTTGGAGAAAAGCTAGAAAAGGATGCGCAAGAAAACCAGAAATTGTTCTATAAGACCCTAAAGAACATGAGGAAGGAAAAACAATGCCCTCTTAAATTTATAAAGGACAAGCAAGGCAAATTGCTTACTGCCCCGAAGGAAGTAATGGAAAGATGGAAAGAATATTTCTCAGAACTCCTTGATGGTGAGCAAGGTAGAGCATCAGAAATGATAACCACTAGCACAGAAGAGGATACAAATGGTGATGAAGATGACATAAAGATGGAAGAACTGAAGGCAGCACTGGAGAAAATCAAGATGGGCAAAGCAGCAGGGCATGATGGTATAACACCAGAAATGGTTAAGTACATGGGAGCATCAGGCGACCTATTACTCCTAAGGGTCCTACAGGCAGCATGGTGCAACAAGGCCATACCAAAGGATTGGGAGATTGCCATTATAACACCGATTTTCAAAAAGGGTGACAATCGACAATGTGGAAACCACAGAGGCATATCCCTTCTCAGTGTCCCTGGTAAAATCTACTCTAGAATCCTAGAGCAGAGACTCCGATGCCTAGCTGAGCCACAATTGGATGAAGCCCAGTGCGGATTCCGAGCAAACCGAAGTACTCAAGACCTAATCTTCACACTCAGGCAGCTGAGTGAAAAGGCCCTTGAGTACAAGAGTGAGATCCATCTTTGTTTCATAGATCTGGAAAAGGCGTTTGACAGGGTCCCCTGGAGCGAACTTTGGGACTGTTTGGCAAGGAAGAACATTCCAGCACCTCTGATTCATGCTATACAGAGCTTCTACAAGTCTTGCAGAAATTATGTGAGGACAGCAAACTATAAGTCAGAAGAGTTCAGGACCACCACTGGTGTAAGACAAGGCGATATCCTGTCACCTTATCTTTTCATACTCCTCATGGACGATGTCATCAAGGCATGTAAGGAGAGAACAAGAAAGTATTCAGTGGGGTACTGGAAGATGAGACAGGTCTGTATTTCAGAGCTAGCATTTGCTGATGATGTTGTCCTGATTGCTAAATCAGAGACACATCTCCAATCCAACCTGCAAGTCTGGAAGGAAGAGCTGGAGAAGAGAGGGATGGTCATAAGCAGCTCTAAAACAAAATCCATGGTGATATCACGAGAAGAAAGAAAACATCAGATTAAGTTGGGAGAACAGGTCCTGGAGCAGGTCGACCACTTTAAATATCTCGGAGCTATTATAGACCGAAAGGGGGCATCAAAGAAGAGTTGGCCACTCGAAAAGCAGCGGCTGGGAGACTTTATCAGGCCATAAATCGAGGATTCCTCAGCAAGAAAGAGGTTGGTAAGAAAACGAAGATGGCTGTATACCGCTCCACCTATGTCCCAGTCTTGACATATGGATGCGAGTCATGGGCAATGACTACAACCCACAAAAGCCAGATTCAAACCTCAGAAATGAGGTATCTGAGGAAGGTGGTTGAAGTAACAAGAAGAGACATGGTCCGCAACCAGACGATACGTCAAGGCCTAAAATCCCACCCACTGCAGACCCAAATAGAACAGTCCCAACTAAGATGGTTTGGCCATGTCTGCAGAATGGGAGAAGATCGGCTACCACGACAAGCATGGGAAACAAAGAGCCAGGGATCCAGACCTCCAGGACGACCCAGAGTCCGCTGGGAGGACAATATTAGACAATCTTTGAAGGACCGAGGACTAGAATGGAACCAGGCCAGGAAAAAGACAGCCGATAGGATAGTCTGGCGCTCTCTCTTCCAAACCTCTACACCTCACGGTAGAAGAGGAACGACTAAGTAAGTAAGTTAAAAGTCTGAGTTGGCTTAATTTAGCAATGTGGCCTCCATCTTCAGGAGGTTGAACACTCCTGGTGTACATCATCTGGGCAGCAACATTATCTTGTCTCACTTTACTATTTCTTCCAGTCTTCGAGTCAACTTAGACATGGGCAAAGCATATTATTCCTGGGTGATCCAGCGAGACCAGCACATCCCTGGAACTACAGTGAGAAGCACAACCATACCAGAGGAGCTGGGGAGAATCACCTACTTACTCAGTGATAAGACAGGCACCCTTACTCAGAATGAAATGGTGAGTCTATACTGTACTCCATGTTTTGTGTGCTCCATAATTCCAGTATGCCCCCGTGTCGTTCCCAGGACAGAATAGAACTACAGTTTCCTCAAGCATGTCATACAAGGCCACTAATATGAAGGTTGTGCATGCAGCAGAAACCACCACTGCAAGTGCATGTTTGACTGCTTGGTGATGCCCAGCTGCAGTGGTTGCTCCATCTTCTATAAGGGATGCAAGGGAATATGTGATGATGATGATGATGATGAAAAATGCATGAGGCTGGCAACCTCATCATATAAAACAAATTGTGATAGATACGACTACTGCAAGAGCATGTTAATGCTTGGCCGCAAGCTTTTTACAAAGGAATCAGCTGCATAGGTGGGTCCTTGCATCTTAAGGACCAAAAAAGAAAATTAGGATAGTTATAGGGTACCATCAAGTTAACTGATTCCGTACGTAATTATTTTCAGCTTTGGACGGAATTATTTTTAAGCCCCAAAAATTTACACATACATAATTTACGTTTACTGACAATGTGTGTCTAATCATGAGTTAAGTATAACATATTATATATCAAATTAAAGTAAATTGGATGAACAATATAAATCCATATGCCTTTCTAGCTAATTTTATGTGATGTTTATGTTATAACAGATAACATGTACACGGAAAAAAGATAACTTGAAATTTTGAACAAAAATTACGTAAGGCTTGTAACATAAATTGTTATCACAATACAGTTTCACTGCTCTCTTTGTGCAGGTAATCCATTTAGAAACACAGAAAAAGTAAGAAAGTTATGGTTGATCACACAGTTTGTTCACTGTTCACATATTAGTAACATATCCTGTGTGTTTTTCGGCCATTATGGCGATACGACAAAACACAATTAAAGATGAAGATAAATGTGAAAAAATCCGTTCAAACGCAAATAAAAGACGTTGAAGCTTGTTGAAATTTGCCCAGTTTTGTGTTTACTTCCGTTCGAGATAAATTCCGGGCAGTATAAAATATCAGAATAGAAAGAAACAATGAAATAAATCAGCGTCTTTTAAAAGATCTTACGTCTACAGCGTTCGGCCTTTGCATCTATTATTAGGTCTTGCGTACGGAATCAGTTAAGTTATGTATGAGTTACCTGATGTGAACTGTGATGTGTACTGAGTGAGATTCTATGTAATACTTGCTCCTTTTACTGCATTGATGTTTATATGAGAGTGAATTAAAGTATATATGGGGTTGGAGTGGCTCAGAAGTATGCCGTCCACCTCAAATTCTAAAGGTACTGGGTTCAACTCCCAGTAGAGGGAATGTTATTTATAGAAGTTGATTTTTCAGAACCAGTGGTCCTAAAGATGTCATACTCTGACCTAGTCTCCTGGGTAGTGAGATTGGATGCTTATCCTTCTCGGGTAAGAGCGAGAAAAAAAGGAGGTCCCGTGTGCAAGCTGCGCATGTTAAAAATCCCACAGCAGTTTGAAATCGTAACGAGTAGGCCATAATGCCACTGCCCTGACAAAATTTAAAAATTAGAAACCTACCCACCTCAGAAATATTTATAGAATGTGTGATTCCTATATAGATCCATTGGGATTTTTGCTGGTGCTGTGGAGTTTGTGCACTGTGCTGAGATCTTCCTTGTGTGATCTAAGGGTGGAAATCGGAGCACTGATGGAGTTGTCTGTGTGCAATGAAGATAGTCCTTAAAACCAAATAAAGAGGGGAAACCCCAAAACCAAATAAAGAGGGGAAACCCGAGGCCTGTAAACAGTAAATAAATAAATATTACATACATAAAGGTATGTTTCAGGCACTCGTGAGAAATAAAGAATTAGAAAACTAAACAACAGAAAAACAACAGAAGTGAGTGGCTTACCGGAGAATCAAACCCAGGACATTCTGAACGGCACCACCGCCTAGATTCAGAAATGAATTACACTATCCTCCCTGCCAACTAGGCACCACATAAATAGTGCTTCATGGACAGGGGTCATAAGTGCAATTTGCAACACAGAACACCGGATTATGTACTTAAAGCGATTGCTTCTGTAGCTAGGCAGTGATGCCGTTCAGAATGTCCTGGATTTGATTCTCTGGTACGCCACTCACTTCTGTTGTTTTTCTGTTGTCTAGTCTTCTATTTCTTTATTTCTCACAAGTGTCTAAAACATACCTTTATGTATGTAATATTTATTTCAAACCAAACCAAACCAATTTTCTTTTCATAATAAAGTGTCCATCCCTATGCACAACCTTTTATTAGTCTCCTTAGGCTGGGTGCAGACGAGCGTTTTGCTGCGCGTATCTCACGCGTGGAAAATGAAACAGTAGGGATTTAGAGAAAGCAGATAGACGAGCGAGGTTTTTCCCACTGCGTAGAAAAAAACGCAACTGGTTCCATTTTCTTCACGTATCGCCGGCGTTTTTGGCTAACCTTGAACTTTATCACGTGACCAAGTATGTTAGCGACGAACTTGCGTTGTACACTATCGTGGCATTTCTATTCTGAATTTGGATTTATCAAGAACATTTGCGTGACAATGAGTTATTTTGAATCCGTTACTTACTTTAGGCAGATCGTGATTACGCAGTAACATTAGTGGTGCTCGAGTTTTTAACATTTAATTGTGTGATGGAGTTCCGTTTGGTTCCATTTGTCTTCTCCTTCTTTTTCTTCTTCTGCTCCTCACCTCTTCTTCATTGGTCTTCTTCTTCTTGTGCATCATCTTCTTCTTCTTCTTCTTCTTCTCCTTCTTCTTCATCTTCTTCTTCTCCTTCCTCTTCTTTTCCTCCTTCTTTATCTTCTTCTTCTCCTCTTTCTCGTATTTGTCCTTCTACTTCTTTTATACTTCTCTCTCTCCTTATTCCAGCTTATTCTCCTATTCCTATTTTTTGTTCTTTTTCATTTTCATCTCCTACTTCTTCTGCTTCTCCTCATCCTTCTTCTATATTTTCTTCTTCTTATATTTTTTTCTTCTTCTCTCTGATATTTCTCCTCCTTCTTATTCAGTTTTCTTTTTTCTCCCTAACCTTCTTCTCTTTATCCTCTTCCTTCTTTTCATCCTCTTTTTCTTTTCCTTTTCCTCCCCCTCCTTCTCCTACTCCTTCTTCTTCTTTTTTACTCCTTTTTCTTCTCCTCCTTCTGCTTCTTCTTCTTCTATTCCACCTTCTTTTTCCTTTCTTCTTCTTCCTCTTTTTCTTCTTTTTCTTCTCATTCTTTTGTTCTTCGACTTCATCATATTCTTCTTCTGCTCTTCCTTCTCCTGCATCTCCTTTTCTTTTTTTCTTCTTATCCTTCTTTTTTTTCCCCTCCTCCTCTTTCTTCTTCGTTTTCTCTTTTTCTTCTTCCTTCTTCATCTTCCTCCTTCATCTTCCTCTGTTTCCCCTTTTTCTTGTTCCTCTTCTCCATTATCTTCTTCTTCGTCTTCTCTTTCTTATTTTTTTGTTGTTGTTGCTATGACACGTTAAGTAAATGTATTTTACCTAAAACAACGCTTAAGATTTATTATTTATATATGGTATATATATATATATAACGAGGCGCGTTTTTTAAGTAATTCCGGGTATAAAATAATTTGTGTAAAAAAACCATCATATATAAAAATATTTATTGCAGCCAAAAGTGAACCACACATTTACATTATTTCTCAACATAGTCACCATTGACTTCAACACATTTTTGGTATCGTGGCACCAGGTTCTTAATTTCCAGTGTCAAAGAAGTCTGCAGCAAGTGTCCTTTGAACCATTCATTAACGCCTGTCTGCGGTTAAAAAATCATCAATTTCAAACCGCTGGGATGCTTTCAGCCACTTCTTAGGTGCATGAAAAGGTGGTAATCACTTGGCGCGAGTCCCATCGGGGCTGTAGAGCGGGTGGTCAAAAATTTCCCAGTGAAATTTTTTGCAACAATTGAACAGTTCGATCTGCCATGTGAAGTTGGTCATTATCGCGCAAAAGCACAATCCCAGTGGACAGCAACCCACGTCTTTTTGTTTTGGATGGCACGTCTAAGTGTTTATCAGAGTGTCACAATAAGCATTGGCATTAACTGTCTTTCAATTTCCAACGTTTCAAGAAAAATCAATAAACGAGAACACCCCATTTTTTTGTCCCAAAAAAAGCTTGGCCATGATTCTTTTTGACAGAAAGTGCTTGCTTAAACTTCTTTGCTTTCAGGGTCGCCATTGCATCGACTGTTGCTTTGATTCGACGTTTGTGTAGGAAATCCAGGTCTCATCTCCAGTAACAATGTGGCCCAAAAATTCATCTCCTTCATTTCGATAGCGCTGCAAAAATTTTTGAGCCGAAGCCAGGCTTTTCTGCTTGTGTTCATCGGTTAACATTTTCGGCACCCATCTGGCAGCAGACTTCTTTGACACTGGGAATTAAGAACCTGGTGCCACGATAACCAAAAATTTTGAAGTCAATGGGACTATGTTGAGAAATAATGTAAATGTGTGGTTCACTATTTTTTCGCTGCAATAAAATCATTTTTTTATATATGATGGTTTTTTTTATTATTTTATACCGGGAATTACTTAAAAAACATGCCTCTAAATAATTTATCAGTGGATGCACCCAGAATCGTCTTCTTTTTGTCATTTTTTTTCCTGCGTGCTCATACTACAAGCAACGACAGACATCCCTAATTCCACAAATTCATATCTGAACTGCGGAAGAGCCAGTTCTGGAAATCTATTTTTTAAGCGCGAGGTCACGACAAAAATACGCTCGTGGCACTAACCACTACCTGCGATTCTTGTAAAAAAAACCGTGCGAGATACGCGCAGCAAGAAAACGCTCGTCTGCACCAGGCCTTAGAACTGGGGGAAGTTGTCCGTGTGCAATGAAGATAGTCCTTAAAACCAAACCAAAACCAAATGGATTAGAGAATATCAGGGTCCCTGTAATACTCTCATCCTTGAAAATGAGGATATGAGAAGAACTGCCGTAAGACGGTGGTCTAAAACGGTAGAATGAAATAAAAACATTACAAATTTACAAACACACACAAATGGTAATACGTCTCTTCCTAAGAGAAAGGACAAGAAAAAACCTACGCTGCGCCCACAAGGCCTTCGTTAGGGACATACAAACAAAAGGGAAAGAGAATTAATTGGAGAACATAAAAATATAGAAATAAGAGAAAAATACTCCCTTAAGTGTTAGCATATGTTGGAGCAAAGATGGCTGCCACACCTTGAAAAGCAACAACTAAGAAGTTGCATCATAAATGGGTAATGGCTGTACGTAGAAAAGGAATGGCTGATGTTGGCATGACAAGATCCCCAATAGCAGAACTGATGACAAGAATCATCAGACAGGTGCCAGGGGAGAAGAGATGAGAGGATTGAAGAGGACACATACTGAGGAAACTCTGTTGTTAGCATTACAAGGCAGTCCTTGTTCTGAAACCCTGAGGCTAAAGAAAGGAAGACTGACAAGCATGTATAGCACGTTTCACTAGCTTTGCCCAACTTCAAAATGCTATATCTCAGCGAATATATAACGCATATAAGTGAAATTTTGTTTGTGAATTTGAAATGGTATAGACCCTATGAATTAAATTTTTCATTAAAATGCGGCCATTGGTTTCAATTTTTGTCTCTTTGCGATATAATATAAAATCCTACTTGCCAACACACATCACACGCACACATATTGAAATGTCTACAGTAAATTATACGACCTCATTTGCACATTTTTGGTTTATCAAGCAATTGGCATGATTATTGAGTGAAATTGCGTGAAATCGCACTTCTTGAACATAAAACAGTTTATATCCGGTGCAACGCACACATTGTCAATCAGAGGTGTGTCTACAAAAATTATTGTGTGGTTAAGAAGGAAAAATGAGTCTGCGAGTACATTTTATGACATTACAGCAAATCACAAATAGGATTTTTTAAGTATTTCTGCAATGAAGCTACTCGAGGAAAACTATATCATTCTATTTCAAACCCACAAAAGAGGACTATTCACGCCTTGGGGATAAGCAAACGATCATTGCACCGCTGGATAGCGACATCTGAAATGTCTAATTCCAGTGTTTTACACACGAAAATTAGGCCAAGAGTGGTGGATAATTTTGACAGAGAATTGATCCGCAGAGAAATTTGCAATATGTTTCACAATAATGAGGCAGTGACTTTAAGGAAATTGAAAATTTGGTTAAGAAAGAATGATGACATTAATATTTCCAAATCTACGCTATGGAGGACTATTAGGAGTTTGGGATTCACTTTTAGAAAATATGTTGGTGGTTTTTTCCTTATTTGTGAGAAGCCTCATATAGTTGCAATGAGAAGCAAATATTTACGCGAGGTCAGAGAAATTGAGAAGAGATTGTTATGATTTTGTGTATTTAGATGAAACTTGGATCAATGCGCACCACAGTAATGAACGAGAATGGCAATCATCTGATGGAACAACTAAGAGACTAGTACCAAGCAGCAAAGGACAGCGCCTAATAATTGCACATCCAGGAAGCAGCCATCATGGGCTTCTAAATAATACTGAACTCATATTTGTTTCAAAATCCACAGATAATAGGGATTACCATGCAGAGATGAATGGCAAGATATTTCAAGATTGGATTGTGAATCATGTACTTCCTTCATTGGATAGACCGTCGTGTTTGATAATGGACCCAATGCTTCATCCAATGAATACACAACGTATTGTGGCACCAGAAGATAAAGTTCCTAAATTCATCAAGTACTTCTTCTTCTTCTTCTTCCGTCCTTAGCCAAAGACCGACCAAGCAGTCAGAGAATTATCACGCCTTGTGGCGTTCTTAAGTGGGGCAACAGCAGATTGATTTTCTCTGTTGTAGTTTCCCATCACGCCTAGCGGCGTCTTTTTAGGGCAACAACAAATATGATCCATCTGCCGTTGTGTTTCCGTAATCCGTGTGACAAGCCAACGGGTGATCAGCCCATTGGGAATCATCTAAAGATGTAATAAAGATTTGGCTGACAAAAAACAACATTCCATTCAACGAAATGTCCCTGAAGCCTGAATTACTTGAAATTGTAAAAAATACACAGCATACAAAGATATTTTTCACATAGACAAGGCAATCCATGAACATGGTCACAGATGTTTTAAGATTGCCTCCTTACCATTCTCACTTAAACCCAATAGAATTAGTCTGGGCTAAAATTAAGGAACAGGTAGCAACAGAAAATAGGAACGTTCAAATTAAAAGATGTTTGAAATACTTACAAAAGCCGCCATCTCGAACATAGCCAGGGATTATTGGAAGAAAATGTGAGAACCATGTGTTTACAAGAGGAAGAGGAATATTGGACGAATGATGGTTTGTCCTTCATTCAGCCGAGATTGATTATCAATTTTTTCTCAGAGACATCTGATTATGATTCGGATGAAGTTTAATTTCTTTAAAGATGACCTTACCGTTATTTACAAGCACAGTAGAGGAGAAACTTTCAATTATGATATTTATGAACCGCAAAGTGGTGTAGACTACCTATTGAAATAATCAGATCAATGAAGGTCCAGTTTGGTAGCGCATTAAATGTCAATGACAAACAAATGTCACGAGTATCTCCCATGCAGATCATTTAAGAAATCATCTTCAACAGGTATTCATATGCAAACGTTGATGGCCACATTATTGTAATAGATTAGACACGCCTATGCCTATTTCAATTCACAGAATCTGTGACTGAAGTGGTAAATTTTCTTTTTTCGATACACAATAATTAGTATGCCGACAAAGATCAAAGGATTTCATCCGTTTGTGGGAACTGGACAAGATGCACAGATATAAAGTATATATTTGTCTTTTGGGTCTAACCAATATAACATCGTATGCAAAAAATGGCATTAATACGTTAGGACGGTTAATCAGATCATTAATTACATTTGAGTGTTGGGCAAAGGTAGTGAAACGTGCTATAGAAGAGAAATTGAGACCAAAATGAAAGGGATAAAGAAGATATGAAGAGACTTTGAGCCAATGGCACAGGGGCAGGACTGGAGGACTCTCTTGACATGAATTTATGTTTGAAGGCTTAAGGCTCCTTTGGGAGCTGAAGGGTAATGAATGATGAATGCAGTGAACCTTGGCATTGAAGCTTTGCTTAAACCTGAATGTGCTTCATTATTAATGTTTTAGTTAACATGAAGCCCCCCCCGGGGATTTTTATGGACGTGCTAGATCTTATGAGGCTATAATAGTAATTCATGTATCTTTTTTCTGTTTTTCTGTCTCAGGTATTCAAGCGTCTTCATCTAGGGACAGTCTATTTACACCAGAGACAATAGATGAGGTAGTGACGTGTGTGAAAAATTTGTCTGTTCTTTTTTGTAAATTGGCAAAACTGTTTATTATATTTAGCTCTATACTTGTTGGCTTTGAAAA
>JAMPIV010013880.1:0-30803 GCA_024509875.1 Oreohelix idahoensis
TTTCCCTCATAAATCATTCGCCCTCACGGGGTATAGAGAGACGAAACTTTAACCATAATAATAAAAAGTCATGGCAAAGAAATAATCAATACTCCAATAATAATTACACTCACAAACATCATTTTTCGGGACCCTCACGTAATGATTACAATAACAGTAATTACAATAACAAACATCATGTCTCACCACCATCTCGTGATGATTCTTCTCGCACGGACAAAAAGAGTTACTATTGGTTTGACTGTCCAGTGGATCGGAGAGGAACACATTTTTCTAGGAGTCAAAGTAGAGGAAGATCACAAGCTCACGCTTGTCAGCTTGACGTTGGTAATGATAATGTTTCCAATAATGAGAATAATACTCATGCCAATGCATGTAGTTTTGATCTGGAAAATAGTGGTTATTGCAAGGAATGTACGACTCTATTTCAACCTGGATCTACTCCACGTCTGAGATGTGGACATGCTCTGCCAGTTTTGTCTTTAAATGATGGGGTTGGCTCACTCGTGATCCATAGAGGTTTTGTTTTTGACACACCTGTTTCTATTTTACGTGACACCGGATGCACCACCATTGGCCTAAGGAAGGCACTAATTCCTTCTTCTTGCTTTACGGGAATCTCTATAAAGTGCGTAACTTTCGGTGGAACTGTTGAATTTTATCCGCTGGCAGATGTGTGGTAATAGATACTCCGTTCTTTTCGGGAAAAAGTAAGAGTGTGTGCTCTCGATCGACCTTGTTGTGATTTACTTTATCGGTAACATAAAGGGGGTTAAAGAGTGTTCTGAACAGGAATTATTATTGATTGGAGAGAAATCATCCCTCCTTTGCTAACGCGATCACAACCAGAGCACAACAAGCTGCAGAGACAATTGAATTAAAAATTCTTCTTTACACACTCAACACATTACAACTTGTCATTACATTGACAAAAATATATTTATAGCAAAACAACAAATGGATCCTTCTTTGGCACATTTATTCCCATTAGCTATTGCTCGAACTATTAAACATTCTAAAAAATTCAAGACATTGGTTTCAAATGCAGGATAATATTATGATACGATGTTTTGATAATTACTCTTTCATTCTCAAACAAGTTATAGTACCTACGTCATTTCGCGCACTAGTCTTGTCAAATGCGCATGACGTACCATTTGCTGGACATATGGGAATTTCCCGTACGGCTTATAGATTACTAAAACACTTTTATTGGCCTGGGGTAAATAAAGACATTTCAACTTATTGTAAATCTTGCGCTGAATGTCGAAGTGTTGCACGTAAGGGTGCACATCAATCAGTACCTTTACAGGTCACGGATATTGCTGTACGCCCTTTTTTCAAATTGGCTATTGATATCATAGGGACCACTGTCTGTAAGGTCTACCAGAGGTTTTCAATACATGTTAATATGTATTGACCTGTGTACGAGATGGCCAGAAGCCATTCCTTTAAAAAATATTACCACAGTGTCGGTAACAGATGCGTTGCTGTCTATATTTTCACGCATCGGGTTTCCGGAAGAAATCCTTTCTGATCATGGATCTCAGTTCGTGTCAGGTATGATGTCAGATGTTTTCAGCACACTTCGTATCCGTCACTCTCTTAGTGCTATATTTCACCCTAGCTCTAACGGTGTCGTGGAACGTTGGAATGGGACATTAAAACAATTGTTGGGGAAGGTGACTACATCATTTCCTCAAGAATGGGATCGTTTTATTCCTGCTGTACTGTTTGCATACAGAGAGGTTCCTAATCATACTGGTTTTTCGCCTTTTCAGTTAGTATTTGGTGCGAACCCAAGAGGTCCAATGTCTCTCTTACATGATTTGTTGATGGAATCTGATGTGAATAATAATAATAAGAAGAAATCCACTTATCAATACGTTACAGATTTACGCCAACATCTTGTGGATGCATGTCAGGTGGCGACTGAAGCATCTGAGATGGCAAAATATAAGACCAGATCTCGCATTAACAGAGATAGACGACTAACGTCTTTCTCAATCAATGACGATGTTTTTGTTCTCCTGCCACCCAAAGTAGATCACTTGTTAGTAACATGGCAAGGTCCGTTTAAAGTGGTTGCAAAGAGAACGGACGTGGGCTACGTCATCAATATGCGGGGTAAAGAAAAAACATTCCATGTTAACATGCTCCTACCATACATCACTCGTCCTCCTCAGTTACAATTCATTTGTGATGCTATCATGAACCAACCTACCCATCATGCATCTATCGCGTTGGTGGATGAGGTGCAAACCAATTTCGCTGATGTACCTTCCACGTTTCCGGTAGCACCTATTAAGTCTTCGGAAACATGGAATGATGTTATAATTTGTACTGATTTACCTGCAGATCATAGGGATCAAATTCGTTCTATGTTGGTATCATTTCAGGATGTTTTGTCTGATCTTCCGGGACGTACTAACATTATCACACACGAAATCAAATTGTCAGATTACACCCCGATTTCATTACGACCATACGCCGTTCCTCTACATGTTAGAGATCAGGTGGAAAGTGAAGTAGATGGTATGTTAAAACTGGGTATTATTTCACCGTCCGATTCTCCTTTCTGTTTTCCTATGGTGGCAGTACGAAAGAAAGACAAGTCAATTCGTATTTGTATTGACTTTCGTCGCCTTAACAAGGTGACCATATCCGATTCTGAACCAATGCCTTTGCTGGAGGATTTGTTGCCACGCCTATCATCCGCCACTTTCTTCAGCAAGTTTGACCTATCTAAAGGTTACTGGCAGATTCCTCTGGCTGATGTATCAAAACCTTTGACTGCTTTTGCCACTTCTCGTGGATTGTTTCATTACAATGTCATGTGTTTTGGTTTACGGAATGCTCCAGCGACCTTTGTACGCATGATGCGTCGCGTTTTAGGTAATCGCACCAATCTCATTTCGTATATGGACGATATTTGCATTTTTCATGATACTTGGGAACAGCATATCGCTGGGATACAGTCGTTGCTCCAAACTCTCAGAGTACATAACCTCACAGCTCGACCTTCCAAAGTCGAAATTGGGTTTACTGAGATTTCATTTCTGGGTCATAAGATTGGCCGACATACAATACAACCTGATGAGTCTACACTAAAAAGAGTACTGGATCTTACCATACCAACTACTAAGAAACAAGTTCGTAGTTTGCTGGGACTCATAAACTTTTACCACAGGTTTATACCACGATTTTCCCTTTTAACTTCTGTTCTATCTGCTCTGACAAAAAAGGGTATGCCTGACAAAATAATATGGAACAAAGAGTGTGACCATGCCTTACAGAACATGAAAACACAATTGTCAAAAAGTCCAATACTAAGACTACCAGACTTACGACGACCTTTTCTCGTGGTTACAGACGCATCTCTGAAAGGAATCGGGGGATGTTTAATGCAGACCTTTGATGGCGAGTGCCACCCGATATTCTACCTCAGCAGAAAACTTTCAGAGACAGAATCCAGATATCCAATTGTGGAAAGGGAACTTTTGTCATTGGTATGGACATTACATAAACTACAGAAGTTCCTGGTGGGTACACATTTTAAATTATACACTGATCAAAAAGCCCTCACATATTTACAGACTTTTAAATCGACTAATGCACGTCTCACCCGATGGGCGCTACAAATGCAAGGGTATGATTTTGACGTTTTACAAATAGCAGGAAAGGACAATGTCCTAGCTGACACCCTCTCTAGAGTTATGTAATAACTCGAATACGGAAGTGGACAATAATTACTTATTTATTCATATTGTTATTACTGACATTATTTTTTTCCTTTAAAATCTAGATAGATATCATTTAATCTCGCTTCACATTATAATTGCCTGACTGAAAACTAAGTTTTCAGTTGTTCGAGGGGGGGGGGGGGGTAATGTGGCGCCGGCTATTGCACGCCACACGCTAGAAAATATATAGGATTTTGGTGCTGATGAGCGCTGCACGATAGTAATTTGTCGATATGTGTATTGCGCACATGACGTGAGCAGTGTGGAGGAAAAATGGACAGAGCGTGTTTTGACCCTGAATGGGCGACTTGTGTGTGTATTCTACCCAATGGTAGAAATATGGGAAATGTTAAAATAGAAGTGTCTTGAAACATATTAATGTTTATTAAATACAACTAAAGGTAGGAATAGGAATGAGGTAATGTTTATATGGACCTACGGATTATAGGAGTTGCTGAATCTACCTAATTATGCATGATGTGTAATGATGTATTGTCTACGTGAATAATAAATGGAATGTTACTAAAATATCCAGCTGTTATATTGATCGTTGTGTGGAATCTTCGAGTCATAGAAAGTATCGTTAATGAACTATTGTGGCTGTTCTGAATCTTGTGGACCTATGCTATATAAACCTAGACACAGTGTGAAAACGAGCACAAACAATCAACTGAAGAATATAAACTTTTAACGCCACAATTGGAATGTTGTAAATGATTCTTTTGATTTCACTTTTGATTGTCAGTCCTGGTTCAAAATAAATTAGAATCAGGATAATAAATTCAAAAATTTTTTATTTACACAAATTTCAACCCATGTCTTAAATAAGATAGCCTTTTAAAGTGACGTTGCTATGTTATTGTTGTAGTACTGTTGGTAGTTGTGGATAATAAACTATTTGTTTGTATATTTGTTGGTTATTGCACATTACACTCCACATTCATAACCCTAGACACTACACGAAGTCATTTTATATAATAATATAGAGTAATTTTGAATGAGATCAAATGGGTGGTAGCGGAAAGGTACTCTGGAAAGTTTAAAATACTATTTGTTAAATTCAGGGACCTTCATAGCTGATCTCATTTAATACAATAATAATACATAACAACAATTCATAACATCAAAACCCAATACATATATTGGGGTCTCGCTCCTGGGGATGGAATTTCTCATAATACCAGCTATATTGGGTAGTTCACTTCTGGAATTTTAAATTCTTAAAATATTATCAATTATATTAGGAATCTCAGAAAGTATAAAACTAAAAGTATTCCTTTTGTGGAAATAAAATAGTAGTTGAGCTATCAGTGCCTGTGGTTGTTCTTGGTTATCTTTAGAAATTGTTAGCCATAATTAGAAATTTGTATAGTTAGAAATTTTAAAGGTTGCATAGTACAAAATGGCTGATCTGGCAAAGTTTCGATCTGCTGCTGTGCAGACTGCGAAAGAAATGAATATGGAGGGTCAAGCTTTGATCCAATATGTAACTTCAGAATGCGACAAGTATATTGAAAGGGAGGATAGGAAAACAGCAGAAGAAAGAAAATTACAGTTACAAATTGAGGCTGACAAAGAAATTAAGAGGTTGCAGATTGAGGCTGACAAGGAGGCTAAGGCATTGGAGGCAGATAGGGAGGCAGAGATTAAAAGGCTCCAGTATGAAGAGAAGAAGTTGGAAGCAGAAGAAAAGAGACAAGCTGCTGAAAGGGAAGCAGAGGAAAAGAGACTAGCTGCAGAAAGAGAAGAAAAGAGACAAGCTGCTGAAAGGGAAACAGAGGAAAAGAGACTAGCTGCAGAAAGCGAAGAAAGGAGATTGGCTGCAGAAAGGGAAGATAGGAGATTACAGAGGAAGCATGAGCTACGACCAAGGGAGTTAGAATTTCAAGGCCATGCTCCTGAAAATAGTGCCAGCCCCTTTGCCTCAGATGCCACTGCTAGTCAGGGAGCCTCAACCTCAGCTATGGGTTTTCATGTATATCATTTTGTTGAGAAAGACGATGACATCGAAGGGTACTTAAGTAGATTTGAACTTTTAGCTACTACATATGGGTTAGAGAGAGAGAGAGGTGGAGTCTCAAGTTATCCCAAGGGCTTAGGGGAACGGCTTATGAAGTTTTTGCCAAGATGAGCAGAGATGACCAAGACAATTACGACATGCTAAAGCAGGCTCTTTTATGAAGGTACGAAAAGAACGGAGAATTTTAAAGAAAAAAATTTAGGAATGCCAAACTACTGTCGGGTGAGACCTATCACCAGTTCTCTGCACGGTTAGAGACCTACTTGGAGAAATGAACTGCTCTGGGGAAAACCCAAGATCTTAAGGTGGTTATCCTTATTGAGCAGCTAAGAGAGTCCATGGTTCCAGACCTGAGAAAGTTTCTCATGGAACAAGGTGCAGAGAGGCTGGGTGAGTTACTCAATGTCGCTGAGAGGTATCAGGCAGCCCAGGCAGAGGTAGTTGGTAATAAAAAGAAACAGGTAGACAATTTTAAGGCATCTCAAAACTTTAATAAGTTTGACCATAGGGAACAGAATAAAGGTAAGCACCAGTTTGATAGGCCACGCAATGACTATAAAAATAAAACCCCACAATTCAATGAAAGGAAATATGATGAAAGAAAGTCTTCTAACCAAGGAAAGAGGTATTGTAAAAATTGTCGGATGGACAACCATAACACTGAAAATTGTAGAAGGAAAACTCCAAATTTCGCTGCAATGAAAATGGGGAGAAAGGGAGTAAAGGTCAACCCTACTGAACAACAGGAACCTTACCACCCCCCAGTGTGTGAAGATGTAACATGCAATGGTGTCACCATAAGGTGTTTGTATGATACTGGATTAGATTATGATTCAGTTGTGAGTTCTCACCTGGTGCATGCAGATCAATACACCACAGAAACAGTGGAGATTCAAGCTGCAACCAAGGACGTAGCGACCATGACACTTCCCATCGCCAGGATAAATGTGAAAACGCGATATGTGGAAGGAATCATAAAAGCAGCAGTGATAAATGAACCAATCTACCCTCTGATATTGGGGTGTAGATATGTCTTCTTGGGGAATCCCAAGAGACCTGTGATCATGGCAACAGTACAGACCAGATCACAGTCCAAAAAGGAGGAAGATAATCCGATAAATACCCATCCAGATGAGATGAGGAAGGCACAGGCGGAGGATAAGACCCTCAAGCCTTGTTTTAAGAAATTGCCCAAATGTCATACACCTCCAGGCAAGGGAGATTTCTATATGAAGAACAAACTGATATATAGGAAGGCTGGAACTGGATCCAATGGTCACGGACAGCTGGTCATTCCCAATTCATATAGGACTAAAGTGTTGGAGCTAGGGCATGCGAATCCCTTCAGTGGTCATATGGGGATCAGCGCAGCAGGACAGCGTATAGCTTGTCATTATTTCTGGCCAGGAATAACTAAAGACATAAAGAGATATGTAAAATCCTGTTCAGAGTGCCAACGGGTAGCTCCAAAGCATTGGACTGCTCCAGCAACTCTAGGGAAAATGCCCATAGTGGGAACACCTTTTGAAAGAGTTGCAGTGGACATTGTGGGACCTCTCACTCGGACCAAGAGGAGGAACAGTTACATTCTGACTCTGGTGGACACTTGTTCTATGTGGGGAAAGGCGGTAGCCCTGTCATCAATCGATTCGAAGCATGTGGCAGAGACATTACTCACAATCTTCACCAGGTTAGGCTTTCCCAACCAAATCGTGACTGATAATGGCTCTCAGTTCAAGGGGAAACTAACAGAAGAAGTATTCAGGGTCTTTCAAGCCAAACACTTTCATTGTAGCCCGTACCATCCCCAAGGAAATGGCCAAGAAGAAAGATTTAACGGGACACTTATGTCGATCCTGAGAAAGTTGGCACATGAAAAACCAGATACATGGGACCAATACCTTCCCGCCGCCTTGTTTGCCTATCGGGAGGTACCCCATAGTTCAATCGATATGACCCCGGCAACATTGCTATTTGGAAGGCCAATAAAAGGTCCATTGGAAGCCTTGTTAAGGACATAGACCGATGAAAAGGCAGAAGAAAATATTACCTCATTATATCAATATGTGAACGAGCTGACCACTCGTCTTAAAACTGGCTTGAAACTTGCCAATGAAAATTTAAGACAAGCCAGGAAAAAGCATGCTGCCTATTACAATAAGAAAGCGAAGGATCGAGAATTAGCTGTGGGAGAGAAGGTGCTCCTTCTACTGCCCGGCAGCCATAATAAATTGCAAATTGGATGGCAAGGTCCATATACAGTTCTAGAGAAGGTGTCTAGATCAAATTATAAGATAGATAAGAAGGGGAAAGAGAAAATATATCATGTGAATCTCCTGAAGAAATATCTGGACAGAGAAAACCAGGAAGAGACACACCTACTGACCTTGTCTGTTGCAATGGAGATAAAAAAGGAACCACTCACCTCTCATGAATATCCTTTACACCCGTGTGAGACCGCTGCACAGGTAAAAATCAGTACGCACTTAACGAAAAATTAGAGGGAGAGAGTTCAACAGGTTCTGGATAATCATACAGATGTGTTAACGGACAGACCGGGGCATACACATTTATTAGAATATGATATGAAACTCATAGACCCAACACCAATCTGTATGAGAGCCTATTCGATCTCGTTCGCTAAGGAAAAAGCTTTGAAGGAGGAAATAGATTATCTGTTGAGAGAAGGGATTATCTCGCACAGTGAATCTCCTTACAGTTCCAGTGTGGTTCTGTTGGGAAAACCTCTGGAGAACACAGACTGTGTATAGATTACAGGAAACTGAATGCTGTCACAGAAGGTCAGGTGGATCCATTACCTGATACAAATCAGCTGTTTGCCAGGCTGAATAAAGCTAAATATTTCTCTAAGGTGGATCTGAGCAAAGACTACTATCAGATCCCAGTAAAGCCGGAAGTTAGACCTTATTTAGCCTTTAGCACCTCGGAAGGACATTATGAATTTAACATGTTGCCATTCGGGCTGAAAAATGCACCGAGTGTGTTTTCGAGGATGATGAGAAAGTTACTGGATCCCCTGAATAATCCATGCATCACCAACTTCATGGATGATATTCTTATAGCCACAGAAACATTTGAGGAACTCATTAACTGTCTGAATATGTTGTTTAATCGACTGAGAGAGACCAATTTGACAGCTAGACCGACGAAATGCTGTGTTGGATGTAAAGAGCTGGAATTCTTGGGACACACAGTACATCAGGGAAACATGACCCCTGACCCCAAAAACCTGGAGAAGTTGAAAAAAGCACCAAGACCACAAACAAAAAAAGATGTGCGATCTTTTGTCTCCTTATGTGGTTTCTACCAAAAGTATATTAAAAACTTTAACTCCATATGTGCTCCATTGACTGAATTAACGCGCAAAGGACATCCTGATAGAATTATTTGGACAGCGCAGTGTGAATTAGCCTACCAAGAGTTGAAGGAAAAGCTCACAAGCAGGCCCATTTTGAAATTACCTGACTTGATTCAAGAGTTCATTGTGAGAACGGATGCTAGTAATATAGGTTTGGGTGCAGCTCTATTACAAAGGTCAAATTCACTTGATGGGGAATTAAACCCAGTAGCTTATGCTAGCCGTAAGTTGAACACAGCAGAACGGGGATATTCAACAAGTGAAAAAGAATGTTTGGCTGTCGTATGAGCTATAAAGAAGTTCCAGATTTATCTTTATGGTAAATCATTTAAGATCCAAACAGATCATAAACCACTCGTATGTCTGTCACAAGCACAGCATGAAAATGCTAGATTATTACGCTGGTCGTTGCTCTTACAGCCATACCAGTTTACCATAGAATACATTCCCGGCAAAACCAATGTTGGCGCTGATTTTTAAGCAGACATCCGTACGACGAACATCAGAGTAGTCACCAGGCATAGATGGTAAATTTATCTATGTGTATTTAAAAGTAGGAACTGACATATGATTGTCTGTTCTAAGTGGGGAGATGTGTGGTGAGCTTCTAAATACATTATCTAAATTAGATTATAACAGTATAGTGCATAAAGTCAAAGATAAGATAGTACTAAAAATTTTCGGCGAGAATCGTTAGGTTGTCGCCTACGCCTTCAGCGTATTATTTGCTAACGCATAAGCCGAACAAAACGGTACCCTATTTTTCAAATTCGTCCTTGACATAAACGCCCCACTTTTCCTAGTTCTAAGAAATATTTGCCTAACTGCATTTGGGGAAAGGAGAGGCAAGGCTAGATAAAACACGCAAATCACGTCTCAAATTGGTTCTAACACTACAACCGACTTGCACGCTTCGCCCTAGGCGGGTTTCCCCAATACTATGAAAAAGTTAGAAATGTGGACACTACGGTCATGGAAATACGTTTAGCTCTTATTGCGAATGACATAAGCTCTCGTATTTAGCTTGAAACTAACATAGAAAAAAAGATAGAATTTTGAACCAAGCCACATAGCCCCATAAAAATCGTATATTCTTGTACCTGAAGACTTGCTGACCAAGAATATGTTGTTAGTTATCTAAATAGTCCATTAAATAATAAAATATTGATAAAACAATACATAGAGATCAGAGATACTGTCAGGTCAAGTCATATCTGCTTAGATTGGATCGCATATTTTTTGGGAAAACAATTAGGTGAAAGCTAGGCTAAGATCGTACGAGGAAGAGGATTGGGTGGAATTTGAAGTGAGACGAAATATTATTGGCCGACCTCGTACTAAACATATATCACCCGAGTAACGTAGTAGAAAATTGAATTGTATTTTTGAATGACTTTGTTTACAAGTGAAATAAGGGTAATCATTGGCCAGAGTAGTTGATATTGGGGAAAAAGCATTAGTTGGGGACGCCATTTCTAACAAAATTTTGACACATAGCGATGAGATCAGGCTTGTGCAGTGAAAACCATATTTCTCAAAAGCCTGGACAGAACGGCAGATCGAAAGTGCGCCAGTCATCGTTCACTGTGTATTTCATTGAATAAATGTGGTAAGATTGACTTTATTATTATGCATTTGAAATAAAAATTGAATGTGAGATAATAATGTACGACAATAAGTAAGTAGGCCTGTAGCAAACTTAGGCAAAGCTTAGAGATTGATCCACCATGTAATAGACTGTCAGAGAGGTGTAAAACTACAAGAAAATATGTATGATTGTCATCAAGGAGCATAACACCTATCCTATTATATGGAAAGATGACAGCTGGAATTGCAGTAGCGTTGTAACTATTAGGGGAGAGGAATACTGGTGTACATTGTCACATCAAAAGATAATGGTGGCATAGGTTGGTATAAAGCTCTGACCCTTTTCGTTTGTTTGTAATGTACCTGTACTTAAATGTGGAATAGTATAGTATACTAGGTATAAAGAAGGATGCATAACCTTCACATTTCAGGGTCCTGGGTACTGACGTTAATGTAGTACCAAACGCTTGAGAACTGCTCGATTCAGGACTCTATCTGTATACTTCGAGCCCATGCTAGTGGCCATTGCCTATCAAAAGGTGGAAAAGATTGTCAAGCGAGCAGAGGAAACGTTCTACCTGTATTCTCCTGCCAAGCTAAGTTCTTGTTCGGCACCTGGAAGCTCAACTAAAAGAACTTAACAGACTAGAAAGTGACATTAAAGAAAACTCTGCCTAATATTAATATTTCCACAAGTGACAAACGAAAACAGACTTAACTTAAAGGGAGTGATTATAACCAACAACCTATGGTGTAATACCAGTATTACCTCAAAGTAGAAGAATATAACCACACACTTATATTATAATAATAGTGTATGTATGGACAGAAGATCCACTGTGTTATTGGAATGTTTTAAATGATTCTTTTGATTTCACTTTTGATTGTCAGTCCTGGTTCAAAATAAATTAGAATCAGGATAATAAATTGAAAAAAAAATTAATTTACACAAATTTCAACCCCTGTCTTAAATAAGATAGCCTTTTAAAGTGTCGTTGGTATGTTATTGTTGTAGTACTGTTGGTGGTTGTGGATAATAAACTATTTGTTTGTATATTTGTTGGTTATTGCACATTACACTCCACATTCATAACCCTAGACACTACACGAAGTCATTTTATATAATAATATAGAGTAATTTTGAATGAGATCAAATGGGTGGTAGCGGAAAGGTACTCTGGAAAGTTTAAAATACTATTTGTTAAATTCAGGGACCTTCATAGCTGATCTAATTTAATACAATAATAATACATAACAACAATTCATAACATCAAAACCCACCACAGGGGTGAAAGGGAGAAAAAGAAGAATTACTATCCTTCCTATATATAAAATTACAACTTTTTCTGTCATTGCGTAACGCTAAGGGATGCAACTTTGTTTGAAATTTAGAAATTAATTGTATTGTTTCCCTTATATATACTCTCCCAAAAATAGTAACACTTACCAAAATAGAATGCGCAAATGATGGTGTGGCACAAAAGTATATTTATAGAATGTGTGATCCCGTATACACACATGGGGATCTACGCTGCTGCTACGTAGTTCGTGTACTGTGGTGATGCACAGTGGTTTTTAATAACACAACTCAGTAATTACACACTTTAGCGATAGGAATTTCTGTCGTCTATACTAGTCACAATGAATCCTAGTAGGTTTCACTAGAACATAGCACAGGGTACTTGTCATAAGTATAGTCACAGAAAACACTACACTAGAACTTAGCTCAGAATGCTTATCACACGTATAGCCACATAAACCACTACACTAGAACTTAGCTCAGGGTACTTGTCATACGTATAGCCACAAAAACCACTACACTAGACTTTAGCTCAAGAGTGCTTGTCATACGTATAGCAACAGAAACCACTACACTACACGACTTAACACAAGAGTACTTGTCATACGTACAAGCCACAAAAACCACTACACTAGAACTTAGCTCAGATTACACTAGAACTTAGCTGAGAGTACTAGTCATACGTACGAGCCACAAAATCCACTACACTAGAACTTAGCTCATATTACACTAGAACTTAGCTGAGAGTACGTGTCATACGTATAGCGACAGAAACCCTACACTAGCTCCATATAAAACTCCGATTATTGCTGTGACAGAAAAACAAAATTCAACTATGTCTGTCCTGACAAACCGACGAAACCTAACTGTGTTGTCTAACTTTACGCTAATGCATAACTGTCCTCTATTCTACAAAACGCCAGTAACTCACAATCTCCTAAATCACGTGTTCTCACAAGTTCATTAGTTTGTCTCTTCAGTTCGCAGCTGACAATTATCTTGCAACAGCTCCTGTTATCATTATAACGAATGTGTGACACTCAGCCTGCACTTCTTGAACAGTACTCTCTCTTTAAAATACACTCAGTGACACACAACCAATCGTCTTCATTATTTTTTCGCTCCCTATGGATCATGGAGTGACCACTACATCTAGCCTTTTTGCAGGAAGCATGAACCAACGAATTCACGTACTCTTTCATCTGTAACTTCTGTTGCATTTTTTAAAATAAGGTAATGTTGCCAGCTCACAACCTGATGTTAGTCTCTAACACATATCTGGGTTGAAATGAACAACAATGAGTTGTTTTTATAGATGTCATCCAAATAAGTCGCGCACGTTGTTTCGGTTAGGATTAAGCTTAGGGTTGGGTTTAGAATTCCTAAACCTCACCCTTACCCTTTATTATTAAGTCTGAAAACTTTTTTAAGGCCGCATCCAACAAAACGTCCCATTGTTTTTAACTGAACAATTTAATTTATGTGCATAGTTTATTCACATTAATTATATTATAAATTCTGAAGTGTTCTGATATTGTATCACTTCATCAATTGTTATTACACGAATAATGTTCACAGTCGTAGTATAATAATTAAGTTTCTACTTACATACACAACTTAGTAATTACACATTTTAGCGCTAGGAATTTTCATCGTCTATATTACTGGTCACAATGAATTCAAGCAGGTTTCTCTAGAACTTAGCTCAGAGTGCTTGTCTTACAGATAAGCACATAAACCACCAAACAAGCTGCATATAAAACTCCAATTATTGCTCTAAGACAATATTCAACTGTTTTTTTTTTCTCTAACTAAACACTATAACATAACTATCCCCTATTCTCCAACACGCCAATCACTCCTGATCTTCAAACCCAGCGTGTTCTCATAAGTTCACTGGTTTGTCTCTTCAGTTCGCAGCTGCAAATTATGTTGCGACAGCTCAGATGAGTTGCTTTCATTATACAGTATCAACATTTGCACACGCTCTTCTCAGCTTTTCGACTTTTATGCACACGACTCTCTGTTATTTCGACTTTAGCAACGGAAAAACCCATGACTTGCAACTTCTCTCAAATTTTTCCCAAAATTTTCCACTCAATAAACAGGCACTTATTACTTTGTTGTTCTGGGACAATTTTCCCGAAGCCGTGAACTTGTCGTGACACTGTATTTTGTGCACAAATGTCTTAACTGCTTTTAACGTTGTTATTCTCATAATATGTAGTTTTTAACACGTATTAATTGTAGTGTATGCCAAGCGGTCACACAAGTCCCGGGGCCACAAAAATGTATCCCATGTGGAGACATTTTCGTCCTATCAACTAAAAAAAAATCAAGTCCCTAACATTACATACTGGGGCAAAATATGAAATGGGGGCATATATTTATGAAACAATGGGCAATGGACAATTGTTGAGAAAAATTTATGTTACTGGTATAAGTCCTTGACTAGGGGCATATATTTATGAGCCAAAATGAAAAAAAAACTACAAGGTCTCAGTATACATGTGAGCCAAAAAAAAATTTTATAATAAATTTTCAAGATGTCAGTATACATGTGAGCCAAAAAAAAATTTAAAAAATTTTCAAGATCTCAGTATACCTGTAAGCTAATCTTTAAAATGTATTACAAGATCTCAGTATACATGTGAGCCAAAAAAAGGAAAAAAAATTATTATTTCTTAAAAGGAGTGATCTAGTAGTTTCTTATTGCCGAAAACGGGGGAGACATACAAGTTGTTTATACACTATGTCATTAAACAGTAAGGGATATGGATAGCAATGTGCAATACGCAATGTAAATTGTTAATGTATTAATACAATACTTATATAATCTTTACTTAACACGCTAATAATAACACATAAAAACATGGAGTTATGATAGTAAATATACATAACACTGACTAACAAAAAAAAACTTTTTTTTTCTTTCTCTAACATTTCTATGTTTGTCTGGTCAATTTTAATGCGCTGTTTTCAAATCTGCAAACCGTTTTTCTCTATCAGGTCGGGATCTCTAGAAATACGCAATTGAAGTTTTTTAACAAGGCATACAGTATTATAACATCATTCATACAAGAAGTGTAACAGTTATGTAGGCTTGAATTTCTTTGCAGTCGACTTTCGTCGGTGAATGGCATGTGGTACATCGCGATGAAGCATCCAACAATAATCGGCAAGCATGGTCACACTCCACCGTCCTTGATAGCGTGACTCCATTACGGCGATATCTTGATGGAATTGTTCTCCATGTTCATCGCTGACTTCGCCAAGTTTGTCAGGGAAAAAGTCAAGATGCGAATCAAGCAAATGGATTTTGAGGGACATGTTACAGCCCATAATTCTGTATGCATCTATGCACTGCTTAACAATATGCACATAGTCGACAGATTTATGATTTCCCAGAAAGTTATCGACGATCGATTTGAATGCCATCCATGCGCGAAGTTCACTACCATGTAACAAGTTCTCGAATTGTTTGTCTGCAATAACTTTCCTAATCTGAGGTCCTACAAAGATACCTTCCTTTATCTTTGCATCGCTAACTTGCGGAAACTTTTTTCGAAGATAAGTGAAAGCTTTGCTCGTTTTATCTAACGCTTTTACGAAATTCTTCATGAGCCCCAACTTTATATGTAACGGTGGTAAAATGATGCCGTCTTTGTTAACTAATGGCTCATGTATTACATTTTTATGCCCGAGCTGCATACGATCCCTGATAGGCCACACCTTTCTTGCATAATGTTCCTGTCTCTTGCGGCTGTCCCATTCACATAGGAAGCAACAAAATTTAGTATACCCAGTCTGCATGCCCGTGAGAATTGCAATGACCTTTAGGTCTCCACAAATCCGCCATTGGTAGTCATTGTACTTTATTTTTTGCCAAAAGTATACCCATATTGTAATAAGTTTCTTTCATATGAACAGAGTAGGCGACTGGAATTGATGAAAATAAATTTCCGTTATGCAATAACACGGCTTTTAGATTAGTCTTGGAAGAGTCGATGAAAAGTCGCCATTCGTTAACTATGTGCTCATGACCGAGGTGCACCATTAGACCGTTTACATCTTTGCAATAGCAAATGCCATCATCCATCTCAAAGTATTGAACAAGTTCTCTGTGTCTATGACGAAATTTAGATATCGGAGTATTGGGCGCTAAAAGATTCCATTCTTTGAGTCGCGAACCGAGTAATTCCGCTTGTACTTTGGTAAGAGCGAGATCACGTATTAGATCTGAAAGTTCTGAATGGTTAATTAAGTGAACACCATCATTCACCGGTATATAATCCGAGTCAGAATTAGTTTCTAAAGCAGGTAAACTATCACTTTCTGATGGTTCATTCACGTCCAACGGATATTGTTATGGTGGAACTGGGATCGGACACGTGATTGGATCATGAGGAACTGTTTTCGATACCGATTCAATATTTGGATAAACCACAGACTTTCTAGTTTTAAAAGTGAAACCATGGATATTTGTCAAGCAGAAGTAACAATCAGTAGCGTGATTTGTCGGTTCACGCCATATTACTGGCACTCCAAAAGGCATCGACTTATGCTTCGGCGATTTTCGTAACCAACCTGCCAATGTATTTGCACAGGTCGAAAAAACTGCATTTGGCTTCCAAGATTTATTTGCATCATCAACTTTCGAATCGAAATAACGTTCATATTCTTTCTTTAGTAATGGTGTAAAGTTTTTTCTGGTGAACACGATCGGTAAAATATCCGCATACATAACAGAACAGATCAGCCGAATTTCTACAACTTCTAGAAGCCATATTTCGCTCAGAATTATTTCAAAATACAGTAACTATTTGAAAAATAGCGTAACATATGTCATGCATCTGTTAGCAGTATAAAAATAAGAATTATTTTGCATTTTATTAATTTTTAATAAGTTATATAGTAAAAATGAAACGGAGCAAATAACGGTTTCCCAAAAATATATTTATTCACAAATATCTTAAGAACCTGACGTGATAGAGATAAACGGATTTCAGATTTGAAATCAGCGCAAGAAACTGACCTAAGAACACTTATTCTTATATAAGAAAGAAAAATGTTGTTTGTCAGTGTAATTAATGTTAAACTTATTGAACTTTTTATTTAAAGTCGACACATATAAGGTTTGGTCATGTCAAACAAAACTCGAGTGTTAATCAACACTCAGGACAATAAGGGAATCCTATCTTAATATTTACATCTAAATGGTAACTGACCATAGCTGTTTACCTGTGACCATGACTTTCGCTAATGTGAACGGGAGCGGTGAAAGGTCACACTGGATGTTTGAACTCTCATTGACGGCACAGTGTGGCGTCAACTGAAGGAGAGGGAGGGGTGGTGGGGGTTTATAGTACAATGAAATAGCTGGGGGAGTAGAGAAAGTAGTGCCTGTGTTGGATGGATGAATGAACGCGAGGAGTGGGAGAAAAGGGGAGAAAAAAAAAAGAAGAAGAACTCGCATCGGGAAATCGACACGGGGGAGGGGGGGGGGGGAAGATAAGGTGGTGAAAACGAAGATTGGATTTGACACAGCGAAACACAGTGAGGTGCCGCTGAGGTCACGTCTGGACAGTGTTTTGCGTAGGGAAAAGGGAGTAGAGAGGTGTGGCTCAACATTTCAATTTCGCATTAGAGCTTACATAATTTGTACTGGACGAGTACAACATCTGTGTGTCTCAACACAGTAATTTGTTAAAAAGGCATGATATATAATAATAATAAATTCTTTAAGCACCAAACACGGCGCATAAGGCAGAAACCAGTGCTCTCCAGGTTGTTCGTTGTGACGCCACTCCTCTTAGCTCTTGCACATTATTTAGGCCCAACGTTCTTCCTTCTCTTATTATTGTTCTTCTGAGTGTTTCTTTTGGTCTTCCTTTTTTCCTCTTACCCTCAGGAACCCAAGTGAGCGGCTGTAGTGGTATTCTGTTGTTTTGCATTCGTAGGACATGACCGATATATGACCATCGTCTTTTCCTTATATAGTCGGAGACATATTTCTGCCTAGAGTCTTCTCTTATTTGACGATTAGTCTTGAATTCTTTCCAACTGATGTTCATGAGTTTTCTAAGACATTTGTTCTCGAATGTATTCAGCTTGTTCTCCAATGATTTTGTTATTTTCCAACTCTCACAGCCGTATGTTAACACTGAGATAACATTTGAATTAAACAGACGAAGCTTGGTATGTATATTCAATGATCGTAATTTCCAAATGTTAGATAATCTATTGAAGGCGCTAGCTGCCAAAGCAATTCTAGTATGGATTTCTCTTGTTGTGTCACCATCCTGAGTCATTTTACTGCCTAAATAATTGAAACTTTCAACTTTCTGTAGTTTTTTCCCCGTTCAAGATGATATCAAAGGTCTCGTTAGAAAAGTTCATAGCTTTAGTTTTAGAGGCATTTATTTGGAGACCTATTTTAACCGAGAGATGACACAAATTATTTATTGCTTCTTGGGATTGTCTTGGTGTTGAACTTAAGAATGCTACATCATCTGCGAAATCCATGTCCCCCAGGAATTTTCCATTTGTCCATTTTATACAATGATATATGGTACATAGTTATTTATGCGATATAAATGAAATTCCAACAATGCATAATAAGTAATCACAAATCGATCCATAGCATATGTCTGTTAGACAAGTAAAAAATATGTTAATTGAGAAAAAATGCTTTGAGTATCGTTCATTATTTGTGATGCTCCGGCTAATCACATGTGTAATAATGTTTTGGTTTTGCGCCAAAGTCTTAATATTATGACATAAACTGTCATAGTTGTCGTGGGGTGCAATGCCAACAAAAACTGTAGCGCATTGCCTTCAAACGGCAAAATCACCCGTTTTGGTTGATGTGCTTGTCTCATATCATGAGAGTGTAGCTTAAGATCAAACAATGTCTTCTTTAACCCTTGAGATTCTTCCTTAGTGGCAAATAGTACATGCATGTGTTTGGTAAAGTTTATAATGTACAACAATACATATATTTCTAAGTCCAAACAAAATGTAATTTAAATCTTCTAATACAAAATATAACGGTTTTAAAGACTGTAACTGTGCATGTTGAATATAGTTGCGCCTCTGCAGATTTTTTTTCTTCACTGACGGTTATGACTGCCGCTGATAGCATCAATTGGAAGACATAGAAGGTGGCTGGCATCATCATCAGAAAAGCTTTTTTAGAGCAGCCAGCAGAGCAAGCCGGCCGACTCTAAAATATCATGTCTCGTCTAGACAATTCTATCGTACTCGGACAAGGAAAATGGAACCATTTAGGGTAACCCAGCGAGAGCAAACTGGAGTAACTCTAAAATATAGCATGCCTCTCCTGGACAGTGCTATCGTACTCGGACAAGGAAAATGAAACCTTTTAGGGTAACCCAGCGAGAGCAAACTGGAGTAACTCTAAAATATAGCATGCCTCTCCGGGACAGTGCTATCGCACTCGGACAAAAATGAACCCATTTAGAGTAGCCAAGCTAGAGCAACCTGGCTATCTCTAATAGAGCGATTTCTCTCTTAGACAGTCTGCCATCGTACTCTTTCTTTATGTCTACAGCAGTGACGGTTGATGTAGTGTTACAGGCAGGGTGTTGCGAAGTTGATGCACTGTGCTGTGCGATGTTTTGTCGCTTAGATGAACGTTTCTTGTACGGAGCGTCTGTCGTAGACAATCTTCTATCGTGTTTCTTCTCAGTGTCTACAGCAGTGACGGTTGATGTAGTGTTACAGGTAGGGTGTTGCGAAGTTGACACACTGTGCTGTGCGATGTTCTTTGGTTTAGTTCGCCGTTTCCTGTACAGCTTTGCACGTATATGCTCCTGCGGAAGGCGTATAAACTTTGTTTGTGGTACCGAGTTGTCTGATGAAGTTGAGTAAGGTCGTTTCGAGGCGAACCGAATGGATGTATCCATATTATCGTCGGGATGCTCGTTATCATCATCGTTATCACTTTGGTGTTCTTCAGTATCAAGGTCTGACTCATCTCGTTGTGTGGAAGTAGGAACGGGAGCATTTCGTTCCGTTAATGAGGCAGGTGATAACTCTGTATCGGAAGGTTGAGTAGAAATTCTTGCAAAAAGAAATCGGTGACAGTTGTAGACGTGACATCTTTCATAGGGAAACTCTCCGGCCAAACGGAGTACTGGTCTACAATGTGCAACAAGTACCTGTTTTCCTGACAGTGTTAGGGGGTACGGTCCAGAGATGTCTAAACTGACAGTTTCCATGGGATAGTTGGAAGGTTGCATTTTTTGTAATGGGGACTTGTTCACCTTCATATTTCTCCTTTTGCAGATCTTACAAGTGGCTACGTAATCAATTATATCTTTATACATGTTTTGCCAGTAATACCGTTTCTTAATGACGTCTATCGTTTTATCTCGTCCTAGGTGTCCATTTTCATCGTGGAACTGGATGAGGATGTTAGGTATTAAATGATGTGGAATATATTTCTGTAATCTTCCATCTTGTTTGGAGTCAATATGATAGAGTGCTTGGTCATGAGGAAAAATAGTAAAATCCTTGACTTTTGCTGGTGTTTCTTTAATTTGTTTCATTAGTTTAACGACTTCCGGGTCTTTCATTTGTTCCTGTAGGATGTCAAAGTTGTCTGTGTGATCCTCTTCTGACAATCGGTCAGTGTCTGTGTGAGTGTCCGATTGATCGGCAATCCGGTTTGAATTTATGACATTTATTTGTCTAGTATTGTCATTTATGTCTGTTTCAGCTGCTTCATTTTCTTTACTCTGTGTCGGGTTGTCAGGATATGGAATTCTAGAAAGCAGGTCAGCACATGTATTGAGTTTTCCGGCAATGTGCTCTATGGTAGTGTCATAGTTCTGCAAATTCATCGCCCACGTTTGAAGCTTCTTTGGTTGTTCGGATGTCTTCGTCAACCAACTAACAAGGGGTTGGTGATCTGTTCTAATGATAACTTTTGTTCCGCGGATGTAAAAATCCAGTTTCTGCATAGCATAATGAATGGCAAATGCTTCCTTTTTCTATTGCAGTCCAACGCTTTTGGGATTTACTTAATGCGTCGTATTTGTGACAGGAAAGCAATTGGCTTTTCGTTGGGTACATTTGGGATAATAGGGGTTTCATCAGAAGGGTTTGGTTGGACAAGACAAGCTCCTACAGCGTTATTAGAAGCGTCAGTGTATAGGATCATTGGTTTGGTGGTATCAGGTGGTGTGCAACATTGGAATGGTTGTGAGTGCATTTTTTATAGGTAATCGAACTGCTTGTTGACATGATCCGTCCAATCTGAACCTGGCATATTTCTTAGTTAGGGGCTATTAATGGCTCCGCCCCTTGGAGAAATTGACGATTTGGCGTCTGTAATAACTACAACATCCATAATACAAACCTTCTACGTGTCTCACAGTTGTAGGGGTTTCGCTATCCTCTCTGATCGCTCGTACTTTCTCGTCATCAGGGCAAACACACTGCCATTAATAATGAAGCCTAGGTATTTTGTTTTCCTGTTTTTAGGAATCTTACATTTCGAGAGTTTCAGCTTTATGTGATGATATTTTAAGACGCTCGAAGACTTGTTCAACCTTTTTCAGGTGTTCTTGTATTTGTACTGGCGTATGGACTAAGATATCATCCAGTATTGCCAAGGCAAAGGGCTGGAATCCTTTCAAGACCTCATCACCATAAGCGACATATAAGTGGCGGGGCTTGATTTAAGTCCGAAATGGCATCACATTCCATGAAAGGGATCCGACTCGATGCGTAGTAAATGTCGATTTTTCCTTTGCCGCTGGTGACATTTGGGATGCCACCACCAAAACCGGATCGTGCATCCAATGTTGTAAACTATTTGGAATTTCCAAGCATTGCCAGTATATCATCCATCCGGGGAAGTGGGTATGATATCGTCTTCGTTATCTTGTTAAGTGCACGATAATCGCAGCAGAAAACGGTGGTGCCTTCTTTTCTTTGTGACGCATGACAATGGGGGATGACCATTGAGATCTTGATCTTTCTATAATGCCAGCTTCAAGCATTCCAATTATAGATTTTTCCACCAACTCACGGTTCGCTTAAGGGGAGTGTGGTAAAGGTTTGAGGTGTACTGGAACATCAGTTGTGATGTTTATATCCATTTGGACTGTAGATGCACTGTGCGCTCCAAGTTCATGTCATTGATGGCAAACATAGTGTTGGTGTTTGGTGACAAACTGTTGAAGCCTTACTGACATGAGGTTCTTCTGCATGCAAGGTTTCAAGTAATTTTGTCAAGCCTGTCCTTCACTATTCTTTTGCACATCAGTTGTACTGGATGTTCCTTGAGAATTGTTTTCTTGCTGTGGTTTCGGTGGTGGAAAGCGTTGACTGTTAAGTTTCGCTCTCTCTACCACTGGGTTTGTTACGGCAGTACTGTGGAATTTAACTGTCGTTGATTTTTTGAAGGTTTGTTTCCCTGCGGTGTTTGTCTGGGTATTGCACTAGTTGGTTACGGCGCTGGTTTTCATATAAATTAAGCGATGGGATCTGGGGGTCACGTGTGTCACAAGATTAATCTCCTGAAAACTTCTGCATGTCCTGTGAGGTAAGCTGTCATTATCAAATTCTGGATCATATATCTCAGTGCCAAATCCGTTCTCTGTGATAAGCCTTTCTCTTTCGTGCCGCTGTTTTCTCGTGGAAGCGTAAAATTTACTTTGGAGAAGTTCTGTCATTTGTCTTATAAGCCGGTTACTGTGGTGTGCTGGTGTTAGAGGATACGGTAGGCTTCCATAACTATTTTCTTGATCTACGATATCCGCATAATTCAAGTCATTATCAATTGTAGGTTTTCGCTTCTGTACCTCTTGTAAGGCAGTGAGAATATTGTGGTATTTACGCACATATTTATCTGGGTCGGCAGGTGAAAAGTTACACTGTTCGTTTGTTCGGTGGGTGTAATTTTTATGTTTACTAGTATTAACATACATGTTATCCCTTGTAATTACACTGTGTTCAGCTTCGCAGTGGGATCTCCCTCCATACGGTTTGTACGGAACGTAGACTGAATGTTTGGTAAACAGGACGTGTATGCCGGCGCTTGTGATTTCTCAAAGTTGTAGTATGAGGGGCGTGGGAAAAAATGTGGGGGATGATGATGAGGAAAACTTGAATGGAGATGGGTGACTCAGGTCATCAATCGGGTGTTATCTTTCTTTGGTGGCGGGGGTCGGAAAAGGTTGCATCTTCGGAACCTTGTCTGTCATATTTGTGTTCACAAAATTTAACTTGCGCTATAATTGCACCGCGTGCAAAAGATGTCGCCTTCCCTGAGGTATTTAAAAATCATTACAGGTAAAATCACGGGTGGTGGTAACTTCTTCTGCGATTCCTTCCGTGATACTGATGTGGGGATCTTCGTTAATTGCATTGTCTGTCAAAGGTTGTATTTCAATTGTGTGTCCTGGACTGAAGTATTGGGATCCTTTAATACGACCTTTTACTATAGTAAAGAGAGTTTGTTTGTAAAGTCACTGGTGATGTGAGTCTGACTAACGAGGCAATATGGAAATCATCTTGAAACGTAATCAAATCGCGATTTATCGTTATTTTGTGTAGATCATTGTAGACTCTTGCCTGATGTTGATTCAAGACCTCACGTCCTAATATGAAATTTCGAGACATGCCTCTTGTAATTATAAAAGGGTGAATAAGTTTTTGATGTCCGATCTGAAACGTCACATAAGCAGTTCCAAGGGACTGTAACTTTTGGCCTGTCACAGAAGCCATATAGGTTTTCGAAGGTGCAAATCTGACATGTTTCTTAATCTGTAGGTATATTTGCTCTCTCATTAAGCTAATGTTGGATAGTGGCTCCAGTATCTATCAGAGCTCTGTAATTTTTGTTATTGATGGATATCAAGCATGAACTGGGATCAGGCGATAAATTTATGTGATTGATTTCTGTTAGCTGTGGTTTGCAATCGGTACCATGATGTTGAGGTTTGTTTTTGGTGGTGTGGGACCATTGTTCATAACTGTTGTTAAAGTTATGTCTGTTGTGGTCATACCGAATAGTCCCATTTATCGGCTGACATAAGCGTTTCCCTGACCTTGGTTGTATGGATCTGGGCTGGCTTCGGTGGAAGGCCTGATTTCGTTGTGGGTGAGGTCTTGTGTTGATCACCATTTTCTGGCATAATATAACGTGGTGAGTGGTTCTCATAACTGATGCGGATGTGCGCTTGTATTGACTGTAAACTCTGTTTTTGTGTACATTCGTGAGAAGTATGTCCTCGTCGGCGTTTGCAAATAAAGCAAGTAAGGGCAGTAACCTGGTGCACATTCTGTTGATGTCTTCTGGGTTGCTGATGAGAATGAGATTGTCCCTGCATGTTGGTTGGGATGATTATAATTTGAATGGGACTCTGTGGGAGCTGTTCCTACTCCAATGTGGTCTTGAGTGGCCAATTTCCATCGGCTCATGGAATTCGTCGGAATGGTCTGGTTTTGGTTCCTGCCATTTCGTTGCTGGAACCTTTTACGAACATTTATCTTCAGTCACCGCTAGTTGAATAGTCTCTGTAATGGTCTTTGTATCCTTTCTAAGAAGATGGAGTCTAAGGTCATCTGCGTTTAACCCGCCAATAAACATACCAACTAAATGTCTTTCAAGCTCTTGTGAAGGGATGTTCCCGTCTAGAAAAGCTTCTTCCGCCAAGTTGAGTGATCGATCTGCGTAGAATTGCACTGGTTCGTGTCATGTTTTGGTGTATTTTGCGAAGTAAAGTCCAAAGGCATGTGTTGTCCATCGGTTATATCACTGTAGCGTTGTACAAGCTCTTTCCTCAGTGAATCAAAGGTCTCATTGGGATATGTTTTAGATCTACGACGGGGAAAATCGGTTACCAAAGAATCTGAAGACAGGAAAGCTATTCTTTTGCGGTCTCATCCCCGCAGCGTTTATTAGAGAAGCAAATTTGTCCATGTCCACTAGCAATTCCTGAAAGACTTAGCATCCCCAGCAAATGGAGTTACGACAGTTCGGACCTGTTGGTACTTGGCGAAATGGTCTACGTTACCTAAAGTTTCCGTAATCTTCTGTAGAGCAATCATAGCTGGCTCTGCGTCGTCTGGAAGGGGTGTGTGACTTGGTAGGGTTGATTGTTGCTGTTGCTGTATATGTATTAAATAATGTTGTTGTTGCTGTTGTAGCTGTAATTGTTGCTGTTCTAGCTGCTGTTGCAACGCTTGTTGGTCCATGATAGCGATTAATAGTGATTAGGCCTGTCTGCTATCACTAAAAAATTTAGCTGTACCGCTTGCCAAATGGAGTATGTTTCCACAAACGAAAAGGGCTGATCGCGCCGTAAATGTTTGTAGTATGCTTACCACTAACGAAAAAGGGTTAGTCACGGCGCCAAGTAGTTAAAGTGTGACCGTGCAGCTATTTGTGCGCAGGTCGCGCGGCATCAATGAAAAGAATGTGTGTGTGTCCGTCAGCTGACCGGGTCAGTTCCGTTATTAATGGTTGACCGCAGGTAAATATTTTAAAGAGCGTTAACTCTTGTACGTTTCTTAGTTCAAGTCGTTACAGGTCTGACCGCCTGAGATGGAAATACTTGACCTTATTTTATTCTTCCTTAACCCAGGGTTCTTTCGTACCTTTTTTATGGTTAGTGAAAAGCAATGTCTTGTATAGTGGTTTAATCAAATAATCCAACCGTAATGTTTCAAGGAAAAACGCAGCAATGTAGAAAAAATAGAATATCTTTTATTTAACGTGATTGGAACAGCAAAATAATCATTGGCACAATAATGAAGCACGTATTTCTTTCTTACCAAAGTAGTGAATATCCCAAAACAAAATGAAAATTTATATCCACAGGAATAATATATCTGACAGGGTAAAATACAAACTGTCTACTTTAACATACTAGGCTCACTTGAAAAACTTGTCAAGTTAAAAAACAACTTGTCTTGATAATCTCAAAGACGAAGTTCTGTAAAAAAAAATCCTCTCGCCTAACGACTCCTAAAATTTGTACAAGTCCTGGGTTCCTATCAATCGCCCAAGTCTCCTCTTTATATACTGCCCACTCTTTTTTTCCCGCCAATTTTCACACGATGCTTTATTTTTCACTCGGCACCAAACATCAACATTTGCACACGCTCTTTTCAGTTTTCGACTTTTAATGCACACGACTCTCTGTTATTTCGACTTTAGCAACGGAAAAACCCATGACTTGCAACTTCTCTCAAATTTTTCCCAAAATTTTCCACTCAATAAACAGGCACTTATTACTTTGTTGTTCTGGGACAATTTTCCCGAAGCCGTGAACTTGTCGTGACACTGTATTTTGTGCACAAATGTCTTAACTGCTTTTAACGTTGTTATTCTCATTATATGTAGTTTTTAACACGTATTAATTGTAGTGTATGCCAAGCGGTCACACACTTTATCCGCGATCGACAATGCACGATGTTTACGTTTTACACCACTTCTTTTATTTGCTGAATCCATAATGGGGCTAAACAGCAGCAAATAAATGATAAAATGAGAAGGAATGAGCAGGAATGCCTGTTAATACTTGCAAGCAAGACCCAACAGCTGCATCAAAACATAAACTGCTCCAGAAAACAGTGGCGCGCCAACGCGGTAAATTTAAAAATGCGCTCCGAAATCCACGCCGGAAATCTGAAGGAACCGGATTATCGATGGCCGGATTTTTGAATGTCAACTGTAATGAATTTGTTACACTCACCACGCAACAATAAACCAGTCATTGTCATTTTCATATCTCTATGGAGAAGGAGCGACCACTGTTGCTAGCCCCCTTATCGGAGGCCTCCACCAAAGAATTCACGTGCAGTTGTATCGGTTAGTTTCTATACATTCTATAGCTGGGAGTTGTGAGAATAAACTCTCACTGCACATAAATGCTTCTACAGCACGCGCCTCAAATAGCCTCTGAACGCCAAGCCCAGCTCTTGGCCTTCATGTGTGGCTCAATTAGAGCCCGGTGGAACTGTTTCCAATGACGAGAGAAGGGGTGACGGCGAGTCACTGGCGGCTTAAAACCAGTAGCTTCTGGCAGACAGGGTTCGTGATCCTTGGTTGGTAGCCTATCTAGTTGAAGGTAAAACTCTGAATTCAAACCACCGCTGCCTCACGGGAATATCCGTTTACGGGAAAGGCTTCGGAAGTAAACCCTGAGGATAAATCCGGAGTCAGAGTCCCCAAGGCAGTCTAATGTCGATTCTAAATTATTCTGTCAACTCCTGCGACGTGGCTGGTACCAAACTGTATCGGCTACTGCCGTTCCGTTGTATCTACCGGCTGCGTGGAGTGGGGGAAAGGGGGGGGGGGCGGGGGACATTCAGCATGGGCAACAGCTTGATCTCCATATAACTGTGCCTAAGCTCGTGGCCTGGAGAGAACACTCCAGCTTCACCCTATAGGTGTCGGAACAACACGGGATTTTCCCATGGTCAGTTATGACTGAAGGGACTATTATTACTATTATTATTTTCCATAGTAATTTCTTTTACATGATTAAATTCTCAGCTCCATTTACAACCTGATTTTAGTTGCCTCTTTTGACGTGTGTGTAGCAGTAGCCTAATTATTTCTTTGTCTCAACAGAGACCACCTGGAATTACGCAAGGGCAATTAATTAACGAACATCAGTTAGTTATTGCTCTTATCTGTCACTAATCGTTTTGTCTGGCTGGCTCTTATCTTTCACTAATCGTTCTATCTGCCACTCTTGTGCACTGGTTAACACTTTTTGTCTTATTATTTCATTAGGATAAAGAACTCTGGTATAAAAAAAACCAGGATCGACTGTATGTGACACGTGTTCCGATAGTTTCACGAGGGGTTAAAACATAAGAGAAAAGAAGAGAAAGTGAGAGAGGAAGAGAGAGTGAGAAGAGGAGAGAACATGAGAGAGAGTGAGAGCGAGAAAAGGGGAAGAGAGGGAGAGATAGGGAGAGAGGGAGAGAGAGAGAGAGAGAGAGGGAGTGAAGGAGGAGATGGAGTTAGAGAGATAGAGAGCTGAAGTGAGAGAGGATGAGAAGAGAGAGGAGAGAGAGAGCTGAGAGAGAGAAGGTAATACGTATTATGATAAAATAAATTTAAACCTGTGTTTGAAATATTTCCATATCTTAGTAAACTGCTAAAAATGAGGTTATTTTTCATGTGTGCCATTATTCATCTAGTGACGGAGAGAGACCGATAACGAATGAACCGACGAACGAAATCTTTATTTTATCAGGGTAAAGAAATAGACATTTTTGTTATTTAACATTAATAAACATTCTTAAGAGAGAGAGAGAGAGAGAGAGAGAGAGAGAGAGAGAGAGAGAGAGAGAGAGAGAGAGAGAGAGAGAGAAGAGATAGAGAAAGAGAAAGACAGAAATGGTGAAAGTTACAGAAGATGAAGGGAAAGAAAGGAAAGACGAACAAGCGTTATTAAGAATGGCAGAAGGATAGAAAACAGAAGAAAGGCAAATAGAGAATATTACACAACAGTGGAAAGATGTCGCAAAATGTGCTGTTAGTGGGAGACAAAATGTGGACAGCATTCACATAAAACAATAATCTTAGCTCCCTTCAGAGCACAACTTCTTTCTGGTCTTCAAAACATTCTGTGACAGGCAAGAAGCGCAAGAACTGTGGAAAGAACTTGAGCTGATGGTACGCGGCCTAACTGTGACATTATCTTATTTTTTAAAATTGCATGAAAAGTTACAGAGTACGTGAATTCTTTGGTTCAGGCTTCCTGCAATAAGGCTAGATGCAGTGGTCGCTCCATGATCCATAGGGAGCGAAAACAATAATGCAGATGATTGGCTGTGTGTTACTGAGTGGTATAGAGTACTGTTCAAATAGAACAGGCTGAATGTCACACTTTCGTTATAATGATAACAGCTGTTGCACGATAACTGTCAGCTGCGAACTGAAGAGACAAACTAATGAACTTGTGATTTAGGAGATTGTGAGTGGCTGGCGTTATGTAGAATTGAGTATATTTAGAATAGAGGAACCCATCTGTGAAGAATGTTATATGAGCCTAATACCATTAAACAATTCTTCCTTCAATGTAAGAAATACAAAAGCAACAATTTAAAAGACGACAGGATAAATGAAAAAAATTATATATACTCTAAAAGTAAACTCGTAATTATCTTACAATTCCAATAGTAGCACGGCGACGACTTCAGAAAGGATTAACACGACCTAGTAGAAAAAGTACATAAATAAAACCCAAATAAATATTTAATTCATGCCGGTATAGAAACAAGTACGCTTCTGAACAACACAACATACTGAACTATTAACCAAAAAGTAAAAACCCTATTGCGAGGAATAATACAGTACAGAACGAATAATAAACACAATCAAGCAAATATCATACTAGATGAAAAAAAACGTCCTGATATAACCAACAGTTCCATGTATATGGTTAATGGTTGAAAGGAATGTGCTACACAAAAGAAAGTAGCAAACATCATAGGTAAAAGTAGAAGATAAAACGTGGCTGCGCTTGATAATAAAACGCTACATTGTTGCTGTAGTAGGGTGTTGTACATTTACAGAGTAATGAGATAAAGTGTGGTCAGGAATAACACAGGTGTTATGTAAACATTGTTTGGTCTTTTACGTGTATATGAAATAATAGATGTCAGAAGCATACGGTATTGCCAGATATGTAATAACACATCATGTGTAAAGAGAGTCGTTGTTAAATCACGCGTCTTTTTCTGGGAAAAATAAACAAGGTAAAGGCAGAAATGGGTGGTTGGTTACGAGCTAGAAATACTCGACCGATAATGCAAATGGAAGAAGAAGATGAACAGGAAGCAGAGGAAGAAGAAACGTAAGAAGAAGAAGAAAAGGAAGATACTGAAGAAGAAGAAGAAGAGGAGGAAGAAGAAGATCAGAAAGAGAAAGAGAAAAAGGAGAAAAAGAAGAAGAAGAAAGAAAGGAAGAAGAACGAACGAACGAACGAACGAACTTTATTTTCAAAGGGTTAAGAATTGGGCACGCAGGCCCGTCTGACATTCTGCCCTTCCTCTCTCTCTCATCATGTATACTGTATCCTTTCATCCTCACATTTACTTTAAGCATTATTAAGGCATTTATCATTATAAAAGTAACATAACATCAAACATTTGCAATAATCATCATAATAAAGTATGTTTTTAAAGATAAATAAAGGATAGATAGATAATAGATAGATAGATAGATAGATAGATAGGATAGATAGAATAGATAATAATAGATAGATAGATAGATAGATAGATAGATTAGATAGATTAGATAAATAGATAGATAGATAGATAGATAGATAGATAGATAGATAGATAGATAGATAGATAGATAGATAGATAGATAGATAGATAGATAGATAGATAGATAATAAGATATATAGAATAACGAATGAAAGAACAAAACTATATTTCAAAGGGATAAGAATTGGGCACTCAGCAGGCCTGTCCTTACATTCTGCCCTTTCTTTTATTTTTTTCCCCTTTTTTCCCCCCCCCTCTGTCATCTTACTACCGTATCCTTTCAATAGCACATGTATTTTTAGCATATTTAAGCATGTAAAATTATCGAGGTAAAATAAAACATACATTGTAACATCCAGACATAATCAAATTTAAGGGGGGGGGGGGGGGGGGGGGGGGGAGGGGGGGGGGGGGGGGGGGGGGGGGGGGGGTGGGGGGGGGGGGGGGGGGGGGGGGGGGGGGGGGGGCGGGGGGGGGGGGGTGTGGATAAAGTATTAATGGATT